>CAUYSK010018203.1:0-16371 GCA_963575035.1 Avahi laniger
TAATTTCTTTCTATTTTTTGGTAGAGATGGGGTCTCGCTCTTGCTCAGGCTGGTCTCGAACTCCTGAGCTCAGAACGATCCGCCCACCTCGGCCTCCCAGAGTGCTAGGATTACAGGCGTGAGCCACCGCGCCCGGCCTAAACTCCCACAGTTTTTTTAAAAAAATGCCATGCTTATTATTTCTTGGGTTTCTTTGGGTCCCTTCTGATTCAGCTTATCAATAAACCCTGATTAAAAAAAACTGCCTTCTATTTGCCAGAAAAATATAATCACATTGTAGATAAGACTCAACTGAAGGTCTGTGGTGGAGTACAGATGGAAGAGGTGCACTCAACATGCCCCCGTGGGGCTCTAGACACCTTGCTGGCACCTGGCATTTCAGGGCTCTCAGAGCCCCTCTGCTTCTCTCATCTATTTTCCGGAAGGTTTTGCCCCAGCCACGCCATCATCCCTGCCAATCCCAGGCTTTAGAGACATTCCGTCTACCAGTATGGCCTGCACTTGTGCTACAGCAATCATCATTTCCAGAATAAGCAAAATTGGAAATCAACAAACCCATTTATACTTTTAAAGGCATATGAATGAGTTAGTTAGAAGAAAAATATTAAATATTTTCCAAAAGAAACAGTTTAATTATACTTTAATATCCAGTATAAATGTCTTTCTTTTTGGAAGAATTCCCTTTTATTCTCCTAGAAATTTAGCTGGTCTCTTTTTTCCCTCCTCAGCTGCATTTGTGTCTCTGTTACAGTCCATACGACGTCGCATGATTGTGTTTCCACGTTGAAACTCTCTGCTGAAGAACAAGTGACCTAGCTTTAGCCAAAGTATGTCTTCTAGGAATTCACTTAATAATTTCAAATTTGTTTAATAAATAAATGAACCAACATTCAGTTAAGCAGTGTTAAGTTTCATTACTACAGATCATTTGCTTTAGGCCATGACATACATTCAAGGGTTGGTAAGCATCGTTTTCCTTCCTTACTTGAAAAGGCAAAAGTGTTAAGCCATTTGCAGTGTAAGGCTGGAATGACCTCCTGAGTTTCCAACAATTTGTGAAATCCCATTTGGATCACTATAGATCACAAATTATCGAACCACAAACTGAGTTCTAGAAAACCGATATCTACAGTTTACGAATGTGAAATGTTGTTGATGTCAGCTCCCCAAAGATTCTCTGAATATTTAACTATTTAAATTAATATATATATATATTTATTTATATAAAATATGTTCAGCAACAGGTCCAGTCCTTTGAGGCATTTTAAAATTATCAGGGACTCATGAGTCTCATGTAAAGCAAACAACAAATATGTTGATTTGACACTTTAATAAATAATAATGAAGTTTAGGACTGAAATAGAAATCAACCGTGTGTACTTTTTATCTACACTGCTATCAATAACATATGACATTTTTATTAACCTAGGAGTCTCACTTGTTTATTTTATTGTTCTCAAGAATGCCTGATTTCTAATTATCAGTGATTTGTTCTTTATATTTATGTAATGAAACACACTGTCTCATATCTTTGCCTCATAAGTGAACTAAAAAAAAGTATCCAGTTTTGCCAGTTGTGGCTTTTTTTTTTAAAAAGGTATAAAAAGGTAAGATATGGATTTAAAACTCTTTTAAAATAATCTATAGAACAGAAATATCTCTTTGTAAAGCAGCTAATTCCTGAAAATAAAAAGCCTAAATTATTTTATTTTTAAGAATTATGTAATACAATATCAATATTTAATTGAAAATACAATAGGAAGCTATGGATGGCATTTTCATGATACAAAATATTAGTAGCTAAATGATTTGGAAACTAACATCTTTTGAAAATGTTGAAACTACTTTTATTCTACAATACTATCTATGTGAAATAAAAATGTTTAATTAATTCATTTGTGCCATAATATTACAGAATAGTTCATGGTATTTTAGGCTAAAAATGTAATATAATATCAACATAGTTACAGTACTCTATATTAATTGTATTAATTAGCATACTAATTGTGTCAGATCAATAAAATACATTGCTGAGTTGCATAGATAAAACAAATAATAAGACAAATTTGTCTAACGATCCAATGAGAAACTGTTGGGTCACATACTTAAAATAATTGTAAGTGTAATTTTCTTTTCTTTTTTTTTTTTTCTTTGAGACAGAATCTTGCTCTGTTGCCCGGGCTAGAGTGCTGTGGCATCAGCTCACAGCAACCTCGAACTCCTGGGCTCAAGAGATCCTCCTGCTTCAGCCTCCTGAGTAGCTGGGACTATGAGCATGTGTCACCATGCCTGGCTAATTTTTTCTATGTATTTTTAGTTGTTCAGATAATTTATTTGTACTTTTTTTTAGTAGAGACGAGATCTCGCTCTTGCTCAGGCTGGTCTCGAACTCCTGAGCTCAAACAATCCGCCCGCCTTGGCCTCCCAGAGAGCTAGGATTATAGGCGTGAGCCACGGCGCCCGACCATTTTCTTTTAATTGAATATCCCATAACTGCACTTGTAAATCAGTTTATTTGGTGAGTTCAGGTTTGAATAACTCTATGCAATTGATGATTTTACAATGTTCAGCATACCAACTAAAACTTTGTTGAGCTTATCAAAGTGCAATCGAAAATTTAGCAAAGCAAGGATGCTGCAGCGACTTTTGGGCCTTTCAGCTCACTTCATAGACACCCTCGTCCAGAGGACAAATATCAGTGTAGGGTCTTCAAGTACATGAAGTTTCTAGATTTCATAACTTGACATTTTAATCATCTGATTAACTTCAGAATATTTACATATATTCCCCATGATCATGCTTAGCTTTTTGTTGTCTTGTGAATCTTACATCACTCTTTTTTAAAAAATACCTTCTGAGCAAATTTTTTCTTATAAGTTTGGCCTTCAGTTCTATAAAATCAAGTTGTTTTTAACTTCTGGATATCTGGTACAGCTAAATTTTTCTTACAGCTCTCTTTAACTTACTGTAAGTTTCCAGCTGGAAAGAGGTGGTGAATCACTCTTGCTTTTTTTTTCTTTTCTCTTCCAAATTCTATTCTGTAAAGTCTCCACATTGGTATCCTCTAAAAATATTCCTAAACAATCTTTTCCTTTGCTCTGCTGTGATTTTAATAGCTTCTTCCTGGGATCCTGATTTCAATAGCCTCTTCCTGATACTATTCTCGATGCTACTGTTGGTGAACTTCTAAAAATGGATTCAGCATCTGACTGCAGGAAACATTTCAATTTTCTGTATTCCCACTCACCACCATAACCCAACTGCGTCTCTGCCCAAAGTGTCTTCAAGGTAATGCCAAATATCAAAATATTTTAATACTTCCTGCATTCTTTCTGGGAAAATGTGGCATAATCTGTATGGAAGATCTGATTTATGAGATCTATACTATTTAAAAGCTCTTCAGAGGCAAATGATAGCTCATATATCTTCAAATTCTATTCTTCTTAAGTTGCAGTGAAAAGAAAAAACATTCAGATAAGATGTTGGTACAAAGGAAGACCATTTCATCAGGCTTCTTAGAAAGATGAACTAAGGTATCTAGCATGACTCTTTTTTTATAATTTACACCTATAAATATTTTCAAATTGAAATATATTGTTTTACTGATGACTTTGTTATTGTTTTAGCCACACTGTCTTCCATTATTTGAAGTTGTTAAAAAATAAAAGATAATCTATAGTAAAGGATTATAGTACTTACTTTTTTTAAAAAAACAAGCAATAAAGATTTGTTGATAAAAATCTTTTGAATCAACATCACATTGCATGTTATCAATACACTAGAATCTCATTTTTATCCTATACAAAAACACCCTCAGATTTATAAAAGACTATTCTCTACAGAACAACAAAAACCATATTTTAATATTTGAATGGTGCTTGAGAAGCCAAAATTGGGCTTTCCTCTTCAAAGAAAGCCTATATCATAAAGCACACGTACATGATTTGTGGGTTGTTGTAACACAAATTTGGCTTAATATTAAAATCCTTTTTATATGCTTCTGTTATTACTTTTCTTTAAATTTTATCTTTATGCTGCTCCACTCCTTGTATCCATATGCTATTATTTAGGTAAATTATTAAGGATAATTCTATAACTTAATATTTATAAGGAAGAAATGAAATACGTTGCATGAATACATATTATTTAGAGGATCTAAAGTAGTTAAGTAAATTTAATGATAAGAAACTCAAAAAGTACTTTAGAGTATTTTTGTATATTTTGGGTATTGCTACATTTATGCTAGGGAACTAAGAAATTCATGTGACCCCTAAAAAGAATGAATTAATCTTGGATTCAAATGGGTGACTGGTGATGTGACTCTCAGATAAGAAGCGACTATGGAGAAACTGGCTTGTGGTTTGGAGGAGGAGAATTTCTCTAGAAGAGTGTGGCGTCATCTATAGGAAATACATAAAATAAAAAGAGAAGAAGACGTAGAACAAGGCCCTGATGACTGCGACAAGGTAAAAAGACAAGCAAAGTGCAGCCAAGGCTTGGTAAGAGGGATTGAAAAGAAGTAGCCAGAGAAGAAGAAAAATAAATAATCCCTTGGAAACAAAGAGAGTACTTGTGCAATAAAATAGCCCATATTTTAAAATGCCATAAAAAAGCTAACTAACGTAAGAGCAAAAATGTTTCCACCGGATTTGGATTTAGCAGTTGGGAAAATGCGAGCTCTCAGGAGCAATTTAGCTCGAGGCTGCGGACTGAGGCCACGCACAGCAGACAACAGGCAGAGGGTGGTGAGGGAAATAAGTGAGGGTCAGGGGAAGAAAGGAAAGCACAGGCTTCTGAGTGCACATGGAGCACTCGAAATAAAAAAAGAATTTTTTGTGTGTTGGTTTGTTAGGTTTTATTTTAATTTGGCGAAAAGGGAAAAGAATTCTGGTTTCCAGGCCAGCATGTTAAGGAGCTTGGAAGTCATCACTGCCCTCATCACAATAAAACGCTGAACAAACTGAACACCAACAATGTTCTTAGATACATCAGATAATTGAGGTTGGAGGGCAAATTGCTGTCCCCCAAATTAAAGAACCAGATAGCTGGGTAGAGGAAATCACAGCTGACCAGAGCAGAAACCCAGATGCAAAATCCTCTGCAAGAACCGGTAGCAGGGTGAGAAAACTTAAACTATATTTGATGATATTGTTGGAGGCTCCATCTGGACAAGTGTGAAAGTTAAAAGCTTCCAGGGGTGCCGGCCTCAGCCCATTCACATCCACTTCTGTGAGTTTCTCCAGGAGCCCTACCAAGTTCTCAGGGGAAAGATCTGAGAAAAATCTCCTAACGTTTCTTGCAGGGAGAGGGAAAAATAGCTGTTTTAAAACAACAGCAGAGCATTCTTGTCTTCTTAACAACATCTGCCTCAAAAGATTTTATTTTACTGGAGCCTGACACACTGGACTTTTACCAGAAGCTAACAAACCAGGGAGAATGGACACAGCCAAGTGTCGCCCCATCTAGCCTTCCTTTCTCATCCAAGCCAGGGGTCGGGCTGGGGTGGTGAGAAGTACTTATGGAAGTCATAGCTCAGACTGAGATGCAATCATAAGAGTTTGAAACTGCAGGGAATGCACATACTCGGGCTATGCTTTAAAAGAACCTCCTAGGGAAACCCAAAGACATTAGGAGAGATAAAAAGAAGGACATCAGAGCAAATTTTGGCCTCCAATTCTCATAGCCACAGCAAAATATAAAAACAGCCCAATTCCCCTCCAGATAGCATATAATACCTCACACAAAAGGCCTAGGTATGTCAGTTCCCTTCACCCAGTACATCATTTATAAATGTCAACAAAAAATTACAAGGCATTCTAAAAGATAAAAAAACAGAAAACAAAAATAAACAAAAAACACAGTTTCAAAAGACAAAGCAAATGTCAGAACCAAACTCAGATATGATAGAGATGTGAGAATTGTGAAACAGGGAGTTTAAAATAACTGTGATTAATGTACTAAAGGTTTTAATGGAAAAAATGACATCATGCAAGAACAGATGGGCAATGTAAGTAGGAAATAGGAACTCTAAGAGAAGATTCAAAAGGAAATGCTGAAAATTAAAAACACTGTAAAAGAAATAAAGAATGCTTTGGGTGGGCTCATCATAAAATAGGGCACAGCCACAGAAATAATTAGTGAACTTGGAAGAAATAAACTTCTAAACCTGTAATACAAAATAAAAAAAAAAAAGATGAAACAAAATATCTAAAACTTACGGGACAATTACATAAGTTGTAATATTGGTGTAATTATAATAACAGAACTAGAATAAAGAGAAAGAAATTTTAAGAATTTGAAGTGAAAATGACTGAATATTTTTTAATGTAATTATAGGCATGAAATCATAGATACAGGAAGTTCAGAGACCACCTAGCAGAAAAAATACCCAAAGTATCTAATCTAGCTTAGATAGTCAAAGTTATGGGTCAGCTTGCCTACTCTGTGGTACCCAGTTGCTCAAATAACAGTTTGGATGTTGCTGTGAATGTATTACAAATTAAAATAAAATCAAAATATTATTTACATTAGCATGACCAAAAAATGAAATGCTTAGGTGTAAATCTTTACAAAATATGTACAAGATCTACATGAAGAAAACACTGATGAAAGTAATCAAAGAAGATCTAAATAAATGCAAGTTCTATGAACATGGATAGTTTGACTCTATTTCCAAGATGTCAGTTCCCCCTAATTTGACCTATAGAGTCAATGCAGTTTATTAATAATCAAAGTTCCAGGACGTTATTTGTGTATGTTAACAAACTGATTCTAAAGTTTATAAAGAAAGGCAAAAGACTAAGAATAGTCAACACAATATCGAAGGAGAAGAACAAAGTCAGAAGACTGATACTGCCCAATTACAAGTATTAACTGTGTAGCTACAGTCATTAAGGCAGTCAAGTATTGGTGAAAGACTAGATAAATAGATCTTTGGAACAGAATTTATAGCTCATAAATATATACACACTACTATAGTCAACTGATCTTTGACAAACAAGCAAAGGCAATTCAATGGAGAAAGGACAGTCTTCAAAAATCATGCTGAAACAACTTGATATTCACGTGCAAAATCATTAATCTAGCCACATATCTTATACCTTTTACAAAAATTATCTCAAAATAGATCATAGGTCTAAATGCAAAATGTAAAAATATAAAATTCCAAAGGAGAGAATTGGTACCCATGGTTTTGGTGACAATTTTTTAAATACAACACAAACACTATCATGAAAGAAAAATTATAATTTAATGTTCATTAAAAATACAAACTCCTGCTCTATGAATGTAAGAGAACGAAGAGTTGAGACATAGACTTGGATAAAATCTTTCCAAAACGTATATCTGATAAAGTATTTGTATTCTAAATATACAAATAAATCTTAATATTCAACAATAAGCAAATAGACAATTACAAAATGGGCAAAGGATTTGAATAGACACCTCACCAATTAAGATATAGATAGATGGCAAATAAGCATATGAAAAGATGTCTCAATGAAATTATAAATTAAAATAATTATAAGGTACAATCACAAACCTATTACAATGACTAAAATCTAAAACAGTAAAAAAAATGCCAACTAGGATGTGGCGCAACAAGAATTCCCATTTGTTGCTGGTTGGAATACAAAATGGTAGGTTCACACAGGAAGATACTTGGTAAGTTTCTTAAAAAACTAAATATGCTTTTTGTAGGGTCCTGTCTTGTTCCTTTGGTATGTATTCAAAGCAGTTGAAAACGTCTGTTCGTACACACAACACACAACTACATACAAATATTTATAGAAGCTCTCTTCTTAATTGCCCAAACCTGGAAGCAATTAATATATTTTTCAATAGATTAATGGATAAGTAAACTATGGTACAACCTTACAAGGCAATATTATCCATTGCTAAAAATATATGAGCTATCATACCACAAAAGCTTAAAGGAAACTTAAATTCATATTGCCTAGTGAAAGAAACCAATCTGAAAAAGCTACATATTGTATAATTTTAATTATATGACGTTCTTCAAAAGGCAATCCTATGGAGACAGTACAAAGATCAGTTATTGGTAAAGTTTCACTGGAGGGAGGAAGGATGAATATGTGTGGCACAGAGAGTTCGGGAATCTACTCTTTGTAAGCTGTAATTGTAGGATAGAAGACGGTAACCAAAGACAATTTCATTTTACCTGAAATAGTCTCATTTTTTTCATAGAAGTACATTTTTAAACTTTAAAATTACTTATGTACATAGAAAGACTGGAAAATAATGTGTTGAAACATTAACAGTAGTTAATTCTGGGTAGTGAGTAGCAAGTGTTCGTTATTTTCTCCTTTCTACCTTTTCATTAAAAATGTAAGCTCCTCCTCCAAAGAAATTTATGTAAAGAATCTTTACCAAAGCTATGTTTAAAAAAATAAGTAAATGGAAGGATCAAATAAAGAAGACTATATTAAAGATTCACATATGAACTTACAATTTGTAAAATGATGTTTTGGAAAAGGCAACAGTGATAGAATGCAAAGTACAGGCACAGGAACCTGAGAGTGGAGGCGGAATGCCTTCTTCTGCGCACTAAAACATGATAAAGAAGAAAGAATACTTGCCGATTAGGTTTGCTCCTGTCTTCCTCTCGCTACGTTCCTTTAGGATTTGATGATTTTCTGCAGTGGTATGCCTTGATTCCTGGAGGACATTATACTAAGTGAAATAAGCTAGTCACAAAAAAGACGAATATGGCATGATCTCACTTATGTTTGGGCTCTAAACATTTGAGCTCATAGAAGTTGAGAGTAAGAATGGTGGTTACCAGGGTCTGACGGTGAGGGGGAAAAAGTGATATTGATCAAAGAGCATAAAGTTTTTCTTAGATAGGAACAATAAATTCTGGAGATCTTCTGTACAGCATGGAGACCATAGTTAATAATAATGCACTGTATACTTGGATATTGTCCAATAGTTGATTCTGAATGCTGTCAACACAAAATAATGATAAGTATTTGAGGTGATGGGTATGTTAATTAGCTTTATGTAATCTTTCCACAATGTATACATATATAAAAAAGCATATTGTACCTGTAAATATACATATATATGTCAATTAAAAATAAAGTTTAAAATAAAATTATTCAATAGTGTTAATATTAATTTAAAATTAGACATTATTGCCAGAGTGTAAAGGAGTATCAACCTGGAAAATGTGTGGTCAGTGAGAGAATGTGCACCTTCTGCTTGAGCAAGTAATAGCAAACGGCTGAAAAACCAAATTTAATTTCTGACAGAAAAGATAAACTAAACACTTATACTATACTGTGTGTATATATAATTTCTCACATATAACATATATACATTTTAAAAGAAATATTCTACATACTTTAAGTTTTGTGTAATTTAAAAATAGGTATTTTTAGACAATCAAAAAAAAGTATGTATACCATGGAGTACTATTCAGCTTTAAGAAACAAGTTGAAGTTGATAACTGAAAAGTGCTGCTATAAGAAGAGATAATTTCAAACATTTCTAATTCATATTTTTAGTAATAGTCAAGGGTATGTTGCATTAATAAAACAAAAGTGATTTACTATATAAAAGTCACAATAAAAAAAGTTGGTCATGGAAATAAAAACATGGTTGCCAAACCACAGGCAGTAAATAACAGAATGTAATCATTGCTGAGCTAAAAATGAGAAAGCACAAGAAATTCCTCCTGAACACAGAGCAAAAACAGACAATGATGGAAATTATGAGAGAGAAGAACAAGACATGGGAATTCCAGAAGATGAGAATGAAACAAGATAGTGGAGAATTATTTATCAAAGAAACAAGAAAATTTTACTGGGCTGAAGAGATTTGAATCTTTAGCATAAAAGTGCATAACAAATGCTGTGCAGGATTATTGGAAAAGGATTAATACCTCGAAAGTTACCCTGGTAAACTTGTAAATTTCCAAGAATAAAGAGAAAATCTTGTAGACTTCCAGACATTAAAAAAAAAGAAAGAACGAAAGAAAAGAAAGCAAGACGCTAAGACAGTGAGACTGCAATTGGACTTTCCATCTGCAGCACTCAGTGCTTTACGATAAGAGCATTAATGTTACAGAGTTCCTGTATGAGAGTAAAAATAGGTCATTTTGAACATATAAGAAATTAAGAAGTATATCATTTATGTTCATTTTTATAAAAAAGATAAACTAAGGAAGTATTTCAAATTAAAAACGAATCCATTTTTTAAAAAATCAAGAACAGGCAAGATTTTGTATACAGATAATAGTAATGAGCAATGCAATCAAACCTACGGTTGTTAAAAAAAGGATTCTTAAATTAAAAGAAGAATAAAATACAATTAATAGCAATCAAGAATTAGAAATACAGATTACTTTAACAGAAGCTTGGAGGTGGGATAAGAAAATGGGGAAGCAAAGGCTTTACTAAACGTCAAGTCTTATTAGCGCTGAGAATAGTCAAAGACAGTTAAAATTCAGGTGAATTCAGGTTACGAAAAGATAAACACAAATTAAAAATTTTAAAAAATATAAATCAACAATTTATAAATTTGGGTGTAGAACCTCCAAGAGAAAGAGAGGATTAAAAAAAAAAAACAAACTAGATCAGCCTAACAAACATTGGGAAAGCAAAAAGGTCGAGCAAAAGGTTACATTATTGTTAAAATAATTGTTAAAATCCTCATTTTAATGACAAAGATTCTCCAATTGGGGTATATATTTGTTAATCTAACCATATGCTATTTATAGAGACACATTAACTATGATACAAAAAGGCTGAAAACAAGCAGTGAATAAATATATTAATATTATTGACTAAAGTACATTAAAAAAGCAGGGATGGTAATATTAGTATCAGGTAACAAATTCAAACTGAAAACATTAGCTTATAATTGTGATATTTTTATCATGTTAAATCATATACTAAGAGAAATAAAATCCCACGAGCCTTGACATACTAGGCAATGGAACACTGAAATATGTAAAACAAAAACTGTTAGAAATACAAGAAACGATTGGACAAACTACATTCGTAATGAAGATCTTTCTTAGAATTTGACAGATCAAACGGACAAAATCAAGGTAATAGTGTATCTGAAAAACACAATGTAAACATAATAATAACAATTAAAACGTTTGGTTATATATGTATAACTTGTTAACCTTTTTATTCAACCAAAAGAGAATACATATTTGTTTTCAAATACCCAAAGGGCATTTATAAAAGTTCATGCCAGCCTGAGCAAGAGTGAGACCCCGTCTCCACCAAAAATAGAAAGAAATTAATTGGACAGCTAAAAATACATAGAAAAAATTAGCCGGGCATGGGGGCACATGCCTGTAGTCCCAGCTGCTCGGGAGGCTGAGGCAGGAAGATTGCTTGAGCCCAGGAGTCTGAGGTTGCTGTGAGCTAGGCTGACGCCACGGCACTCACTCTAGCCCGGGCAACACAGCGAGATTCTGTCTCAAGAAAAAAAAAAAAAAAAAGCAAAAAAGCTCATGCGACAGGCCACAAGAATAATCTCAATGAAATATAGTCAGAATCATGTAGGCCATGTTCTACGACCATGGTAGCAGAAATATTAGAAAGTAATAATAAAAAGACAATGTAATGCCCCTAGAAATTACATTTCCTAAATATCTCTTCAGTCAAAGAGGATATCAAATTTGAAAAAACGGATAATTTAAAAAATGACAATGGGAACACTAACCCTATGGCAAGCAGCAAAGCTGTGCTCAGGAGGAACATCAGCCTTAAATGTTTTTATTATTTAAAGAAATCATGAAATCCAAAAATCACAAAAATTACTGAAGTAAATTTTTCAACTCAACAATCAGAAGAAGATAAAATAAATCATACGTGGGCAAATTAGTAACAGTAGAAATTAGAAAACAAAAATAGTAGAATAAGAAAACAAAAACAAAGTAAAATATAGACATAGTTTTCTTAAAAAGGCCAATAAAAATAGATCATGTATTCTTTCTATAATTATATGATATGTATAATATAAAATATAGAATATATAATATTTAATATGTAATACATAGTATATAGTATAATTATGTTCTAGAAATAAACTCTAAAAACAAAAAGGAAAAACGTAAAGATGACTTTAGAAGGAGTTTAGATTATTATGGCACAAACACAATCACCTATAATTGAGAAAAATCATGGATAAATTAAAATCAAACCCTATTGTAACTATGATGTCAGAGAATAATGATTCACTCGCACTATAAACAGTCTGTATCAAAGCTCACACTTCAGGCCTTTGTACTTTCTGTTCCTACTCTCTGCATCTCTCTCCACCCAGACACAATCTCTGCTCAAATGCCGCCAGAGCATCTTTCTTTGACCACCCATTCACAGTCTATTCCTCTCTATTCCTGTTTTATTTTTCTTCATATCACCATATGATACATATGTTTATTATCTGTCTCTTCCACTAAGGTATAAGCTCCTTGAGAAACAGTTTCTGTCTGTTTTGTTCACTGGTGTCTTCCTGGTCCATAGACCAAAGAGTGGCTCATAGCAGACTGGAAATAAATATTTGTGAAAGGAAGGCTGCTACATAAAACATTTCTGTGTATTAAGGTGGCATGGTTTGATAAGCTGTATAACAAGTCCCGGATCATGAGATTCTGTTATATTCATGGTCTAGATTTTTGCATATTTCTCAATAGCACGTGAGACAGACAGAGGCAAAGCCAACCTGAGCCATCCATGCTTTGGAGACCATGGTAGCCAATGTCTGGTCCCGTGTCTGCTGTGATGAGTGGAGTACTTCCTCAGGGAAACGTGCAGTAATTCTCATTAAGCTCTGGTTTGTAATTACATTGTACTCAAACTCTAGAGTGCCTAACTAAATTCTAAGTTCTTTAAGGAAAAGGTATATTTCTTAATGATCTTTGTAAGAACCACAGGGCTTAGAACAGTGTCTGGCATATATTCAATACTCAATACTTCTTTTCGAAAGAATGCATAAAGAGAAATAGCATTCTCCATGGCCTCGGATTTGCAGGAGTGAAGTGGTATCTGGTACGCAGGCTTAGGTTCAAGACCTTCAATCTGCATCTTAGCTCTTAGTGCCATCGTCATACCAGGAATCCAACGCATGCTCAATCTAGAATCCTAACCTGGCTCTGCTATTGGATACTAGTCAGGCCACTCCCTGCGTCTCATTGTCATCCACTTTCAACATAGGCAGGAATACAATGACGTGAGCCAGACATATCCAAATTCAAATCCGACTTCCTCCACTAACTGGGTGTATATTCTGGGGCAAGTTCCTACTTTCTTTGCCTCTCTTTCCACCTTTCTGAGCCTCAGTGTGGCAGGGGCTGCTCATTATCCACCAATATCCATTCTTCTTCCTTTATTATAGAATTTCTAAGCTTCAGCTGGCTGTACGGCTGCCCAGTTAGAGACCCCATCACCCAGCCTTTCTTGCTGCTAGCTGTAACTCTGGGACTAAGTTCTGGCCAACGGAAAATGAAGAGAAGTGAGACCTGCCACTCCCATGTCACACTCTTAAAAAGAAAGATCTTACTGTCTCCTCTTACTCTCCCTGTTCCCTCTGGCGGTACAGTCACGGTGACAGAACACAGTCATTTCGGTGGGAGCTGAAACAATCACGTCCCAGAGATGGAAATCATTCAGTGAGGATAGCCGAGCTGCCATACCAATCCTGCTCTGCTTATCTCTGAACTAGCATATGAAATAGAAATAAACTTCAGTCTTACAGAAGCCACTGTATTTTGGGATCTCTTTGTTACAAGAGCTTAGACTGTACTTTAATATACTCAGTTTTCTTAGTTGTAAAGTGAGAATGATACTTAGCAAGGCTGTTATAAGGAGGAGTATGCACTAGAAGCTAAAGAAGTGATAGTATATCCAGACTTGTACAGCTTTCTTTTAGCCTGACAGGGTCTGAGCATAATCACTGAAAATGAGACACCTCGTGGTGTGACTAGTTCACAATCAAGATTAGGCAATATACAGCACCCAATCAACTCTCAACGCTGAATCTCTGAGGTCAACCAGTGGCCAGTTGGCTGGCGAAACAATAAGAAGAGAAACCTTTGTGGTGCTAGTAGCAGGGGAGGGGTAGGGACAGATATTTGTAATTTGATTAATTTTCTACTATGGCAAATGCTATACAAATTCTATTCCTTATCTGTTTGAAACTTTTGGTAAAATATCCAGTTCCTGTTGCTGTTTTGTGGAGCTGGATCTATTTTGAGGCTGTGTTTTAGTGTTGAGTTCTGCCTTCAGAGGCAAGAATAAAGGGAAACTTGGGTTGCTTGATGTAGCAAAAAAGGAGCAACCTGGCCAAGAGTTGCTGCACTGCGGTGACATAAGAGCACACGCGGCCTGGGCACCCATCACCCTGCCACTAGATGAAGACACTAAAAGATGGAAAACAGTGACTTTTAAGTGCAGATTTACAGAGTCGAAATTGGAAAGACTCACATTCTTAATTACAGTCACTTGAAATTTCTCCCCACCTGTCTCACTAAAAATAATTCGAACATTCTTCTATTAATAGCAAATTTGAAAATTCACGTTTCGTCAGGGAGATTTTGGCATAATTAAGTATCCACTTATTAAACAGAAATTTCTTAGCACTTACCCCATTGCATTATGGGCTTGGTTCTCCATGTCAACACACTGCTACATCTGGTTTATCTTTCTTGATTTTTAATCTGTTAGGGGAAAAATAATCTAGATTCCTAAAATGCTTACATTCATAAACTTACAAAACATGAAAATTTTGCTATTGGCAAAAACCATTTAGTATGAGTTTTTCTGAGTACAGTAGCCCTTGATTCTACAAAATGTAGAAACTTGGGCTTTTTTTTAAAGTGTCCCCATGCACTTATGTATTGGCTTAACGATGAGTTGAAATAAGTGGTACTGGCTGAAATGAACATCCGTTTACTACTATTGAACAACAGCTCGCTAGTAGGTACTTTGCAAAGTGCTCAGTACAAAAGGATGAGTAAAATAGAATTCCTAGTCGAGAGCAGTTCTGGCTAGATGTTCTCAAAATTTCCATTCTGGTGGCTCTCCTAAAGGTCTGCCTTTATTTGAGTACCTTCTTTCTTTATCCCTTTCTGTGTTTTGTTAGAATGAATATACGATAGATCTAAGAAAAAATATTAAGAATCGCCTTAAAATGGAAATCTTAAAAGTCTTAAGTGGCTCTCTGGGCACTGGCTCACTTCTTGACAAAACAGGGTGTTGGTATTAGTACTCGCCTAAAATAAAAAAAAGTTTTTCTGAGCAACAAAATTTTAGTTAAAAAATAATCTATGAGGACAAATGGACAAAGTATTGAAAAAGGCTTCCACTCCTCCGAATCACTGAATAAACGTCAATTAAACAGCATTCAACGTGGTAGAAAGAGGAGGAAGGCTTGGGCTCACATCACTTCCAAATCAAAGGAATTTAAGAGTAATCCTGAAATTGAGGTCACAGCCGAGGGGCTGGGCGAGGAGCGAGTATGGTGAAGACAAACTTCAGAACGAACAGGTGGATAAAAAATTCCAATCTCTCGATCCCTAACTTTAGTGTCAGGGAAACTGAGGCACAGACAAGTTTAGCGCCTGGCCCAAGACCACACCACTAGAACCCAGAGTTTCCAAGGTAGGGAGGATCCCGCTACGGACCCCGCAGGCGCCGTCCTCCCGCCGTCGCGCGCCCACTCCCGACCCGCGCGGCTCAGACCCGCCTCCCGCAGAGCGGCCGCCCTTCCGGGCCCTCCCGGTTCCACGGCCCACGCCAGCCCGCGGCCGGCCCTGCCGAGGGCGAGGGCGAGGCGGAGCACGGGAGGCCGGGGCCGGTTACCTGCGCTCTCCGCGAGAGGTCCGAGGGCCGGGGAGCGGGACCGCCGGGGTCACCGCCTGCCCGGCTAGGCCCGCCCCGAGCGCCCCGCCACCCGCCGCCCTGGCCCGCCCCGAGCGCCCGCCGAGGCCGTTGGCGCCTCCGCTCCCCGCCCGCAGCGCCGCCACTGGTTGCCAGGGCGACGCGTCCCGAACTCGCCGCCGGCGGGGGCCTGGGTGCGGCCTGTGGGGGCTCCCCGGCCCCTCGAACTGGGGCCCGCGCCAGCGCGACCTCGCCGCCCCGCAGTTACCGGCGGTGTGCGCATGGACGAGGAGGCCACGCTCGGGCCCTTTCTGTCCGTGGTCGCACTGCCCGGCCCCGTCGGCGCCCGAGAAGTGTTTGTCGAACGAGTAAACCCAGTCTCGAGATAACCAAGAACGGCACGAACGGCCGGGGAGCTCCGCTTCCAAGTTCGCTCGATCCCCCAGGCCTGCTTCCGCCTAACCAAATTCCAGATGGGGTGAAAAAGAAATAGACTTGGTCTCCTCGCTGA
>CAUYSK010018204.1:0-59750 GCA_963575035.1 Avahi laniger
CCAATTAATTTCTTTCTATTTTTGGTAGAGACGGGGTCTCGCTCTTGCTCAGGCTGGTCTCGAACTCCTGAGCTCAAACAATCCACCCGCCTCGGCCTCCCAGAGTGCTAGGATTACAGGCGTGAGCCACCACACCCGGCCTGAACAGAGAAACTTAAGAAAATTTCCTGATAAACTAATTTTTAAAACTCGAGGGAAGATTAGACTGCCTCCCACCAGGGCTCCACGGCAGGGGTGTGCAGAGCAGTTCCGTGGGGCAGGCTGGTACCCTATCTGAATGCCCCGCCTTGCTCCTTCCTTTAGCCACTTGACGCCAAGGCACTGGACAAGGCGAATCTGGAAATCGATCCTCTTGCCCAGCATCTCCAGAGGGTCGATAACCACGTCCTCCTCACCATGTGCTCTGCAAACAGAAGAGGTGAATATTGACCTCAGGTTAGACTGGGTCCAAGCAAGTTAGGATTGTGATGTCAAGGGAATTAAGTAGAATCCTTTAGAGATAGCTAATTTCACCAAAGGAAGGATAGATAATATCACCAGCTGCGGAATTCATTCATTCAGGAGACACTTAACGTGAGAGTCCACGCTACCCTGGCACCTCAAGGTAAGATCTGGACCTTGAGCTCACAGCTGGTGGAAAAGAATATCAATAGCTCCATGTGATAATGCATGCAGATGTGGATACTAAACTTGCATTGAAGATTTTGATAGGTGCCCAGTGGGACAGAGGGGAAAGCCAGCTGGCTGCCCAGATACAGCCTCTCAAGTTGTCATTTCCCCTGGTGAATTATTTACAGTCCAGAGTCAACCCTAGGCCTACAAGCTCAGAAATGGATTTGGACAGCTTTCTAACAGGGGAACTCTCATATCAACCAAGCCCACACAGTCTGAAACTTATTAACTAGACTGCTACTTTATTAATCTGCAATGGGAGATATAACGTCAGGCAGCCTTAAAGCCCCAGGCAGCCAAATGACCAGAAAGTTGCTCAGAGCCCCAGTAAGGACAGTGGGCAGCTTGTTCACTTGGTCACAGAAGCTCGGCCTTCTCTTACTCCCTTCTGCAGCTGGTTTCCTCTTTGGAAAGGCAAAAGGGTCACATTGGGAACCTAGGAGGGCCCTGGCACCTAGACCAGGCCCTCTGCCAGCCTCTTCGCTTAGGATTGCTAAAAGACTTTAGCTTTTGTAAAAAACTGCCCATGCCCTGAAGAGGAAAAACAAATGAGCTCTCCTGAGAGGAGGTGAAAGGTAATGAGGCAGACTTTAGACAGGATTGATCACTCAAAACAAAGCCCGTGCCCACAGAAAGGTCAGTGACAGCACAGAATGAGGCCAGACATCTCTGTCCCTCCCTTGAGAAAAGGTGCAAAGAAATGGCCAGGCCTGTACGAAGGATGGAGAAGGGGTGAGCTGGAAAATCGGCGTTCTACTCCTGGCTCGTAGGAAAAGCATCGTGCATGTGGCCAGGAGCAGGCTGGGAGTGGGAAGGCCCTACAATACCCTTGGCTTCTCTCCTCTGAGGGTTCATTGTTTGGAACTAACCTAGCTCTTTTGGCTCTTGTTCAAGGCTCTTTCTACTACACCTGCCTCTTTGTGGGATGTCCTCCTCATTCCTTGGGTCCCCCAGGGCAGTATTGAGCTGTCTTGAATGCAGTTGGGCATTTCGGGGCAGCTGATTTGGCTATCATGGCAAAAAGTCAGATTTGATGAGGCCACATCATGAATGAATGAGCTCATTCATTGGTCTTATGAATGACCACTTCAGGGCACCAAGTTGACCACCCCCTCCAGAGAACTCAGGCTTGTTCTGAATTTTCTATGTGTGACTGACCCAGAGCTGGGCAAAGGGGGGAAGGAGACACCCACTGTCCTGTCGGGGTGCACGGGGCAATGGAGACGTGCAGCACGGCCTCCTCCAGCCCCTCACAGTCCAGAAACGCCACTTGCTCCTCAAGCTTCATGCAGTAGGCAAGTGGCTGGAGCCAGATGTGAGCTGAGCCCAAGTGGATGACCTCGACAGGATCCCAGAACGGGTCGTCATCTTGAGCCACATGGCTGTCTCCTCCATCTAGAAAGCGCTGGTAAAGTTCCTCCATTAGGAATTTCCTATTGATAAACTTGGCTTTTGACCAAATCCACACCTGGAAACACAGAGAAGGTCACCAATATTTGATTTCATCTGCTGCTCTAACAGTCATTCTCTCTCTGTGTTATGTATCTTCATAAAAAGGACATTCTCAAAACTCTAAAAACAGACTTCATTCTTTTTCTGTTGGCTTCGAGTGACGTGAAGAAACACAGTACTCCTCTGCCAGGGCAGTGTAGAGGTTAAGCGCGAATATGGCCATGGCACGTACTGTGGTAGCACAGAGAACAGGAATTCCAGTCGCTGTGGTTTTTCTTAAAGACCCAGGGTAGGTGTAGTGCCTGTAATCCCAGTGATTTAGGGGGCTGCGGCAGGAGGGTCACTTGAGCCCAGGAGTTCAAGACCAGCCTGGGTATCACAGCAAGAACCCACCTCTAAAAAAAAAGAAAGAAAAAATTAGCCGGCGTGGAGGCACACACCTCTCATCCCAGCTACTCGGGAGGCTGAGGCGGGAGGCTTGCTGGACCTAGGAGTTGGAGAGTACCGTGAACTGTGATCATGCCACTGCACTCCAGCCTGGGTGGCAGAGTGAGACACTGTCTCCAAAAAAGAGAGGGGGAAAAAAAGACTGGGGAACTAAGATAATGGGAACCAAGATAACGAAATGAGTTCACTGCCTCATTGCCTGTGGATATCCGGCCACAGGCCCTGTGTGAGTTAAACTTGGATGCTGCCCTTGATCTGAGGAGGACACAAGCCAGTGAGGCTCAGGGACAGGCTGGACACCTGTGCTGACCCCCTCGCAGGCGGGGCCTGCAGGACCGGCTCAGAGTTCCCTGGCTGCACGCGCCTGTTGGGCCAGTACTGAAAGGGCCCTGCGAGCTGCCAGCATTTCCCGTTCAGAAAACCCTGCCTGACCCTCACACAGCCCTGGCTTGCTCCCGCACTTGTCCTCGATATGACTCTAGCAGGTGCACAAAACCGCACGTGGACACTGTCTCCTCCCCCACAGTCCCCGTGGTCGGGGGGTGAACATTTGCAACATCAGCCACCAAAGAAGCACCTGTCATGTCTATACCTGGGACCCACTGCTGCCCTCTGCCTGTCTTGCTTTTAGCCTTCGCATGCACACGCTCACCCACACACTCTCCCATGCACACACACACACGGCATTCCAAGAAACTACCAGAAGTTACTACCTGCCTTTCAGAGGCCTCCTGAGGAAGGTGGGGCTTCATTTAAGGAAAGGTCACTGGAACTAATCTTATTTTTTAATGTATAAATGGGCAACCTTGAAGATGACAGATTGGTATGACTCACCTCTGCATGAGAAAAAAGAAAAGTAGAAAAAAACACCATAAAACTGTCATATAATCCCCATAAAAGAGAACCCCGTGTGGCTTACGCAAAGCATTCCTGTCAGACAGTTACCTGGGCCTCTGACAGGACGTCGGGTTGAAGGAAAATGAAGTGTATCCAGGCCCTCAGCCCCCCTCAGCCCCCCACAGAACACACTTAATGATAAACGTAAAAATGCTACCTTGCGACCTGCTTCTGGTAATGGCAGATCGGTACTAACTTCTAGTAGTTTCTTGGAACGTTGTGTGTGTGCATTCAGGTAACCCTTCTGCGAGCAACAACGTAAAAGGCTGACTAAAATGTTTTTCAAATCACCTCAGACTATAATAAAAAAATAAGCAATATAAGACAGAGTAACATGGAAAAAAATTTTTTAAATTACAAATTTTCTTAAAACAGGGTCTGACAAGACAGTGGGAAACTGCCAGAGCAAAATCTGAGGGAAAAGCCCGGCCTGAGAGAGGCACGTGGAATAGGAGCCCCCAAGCTGCTCTGCCCTAAGGGCATTGCCAGGGAAACCGGAAACAAAAAGCACACACACTCTGAGGGTTCACTCCCCGCCCCCTGCCCCCAGGCCGGCGCCCAGGGTCGCGGTGACCCTCCCGCACCGCGGAGAGCCAGCCGAGGGCGGGTGCGGGGCGAGCCAGCACCAAGCGTGCGTCCGGGACAGGAGGGGTCTGAGGAGCTGGGGCCCTGGCTCGGGTTTTCCGGACGCTCACAGCGGGGCTGCGGATGGCGCGGGCGGTACACAGGTGTTTACAGTGTAACATGAACGTTATACGCCACAGTTTTTAAAAGTTTAAAAAAATCGGTCTAGACTCAGAACATTCTGGCAACTTTCAGGCAAAAAGCAGAAAAGTGAAACCCAGAGAAGTCCCAGGTGCCGAGCGGAGCAGCTCCTTAAATGGCCAACGAGCTGCGGCCGGGGCAGCCCCTGTCCCTGGCTGTGGGGAGCGAGCGGCCACCCGACGCCCACCGGGGCCTCGAGGCACAGCCCCGGCCGCGGGAGGAGAGCGTGGGCGGGAGCCACAAGCCGGAGGGCGACAGGATAGGCCACCGCTTTCCATTTCCCCCTCTGAAGGCAGAGGGAGAGGAAGCAGGGGCTTATGTCCCTGAAAAGGACCTTCACGACGGTGAGCAAGGTCAAGTGTGGGCACGGATCGGCTGGCTGGTAGGGTCGGTGAAACGCCTTTTCTGGGGTCTTCCTGGAAGTGCGAATTTTCTCGTTGCCTCAGAACGGCAGCTCGCGCGCACGCGCACGCGCACGCGGACACCGTCACCAGTTGGATAAACCCTCAGGCTCCCTTCCGGCAGGAACGCCTTCGAGCCACGCCACACATGAATGGAAAATGGCCCGTGCCGCTGGGTGGCGCTGTGTGGGAGGGAGACCCAGGAGAAGGAACGTGCAGGAGGGCCCTGCTCCCCCGGAGTCTGTCCCCCAGGACCCCAGCGCAGACTCGCAACGCGTTTTGCGCCTTTCCTGGGTGTCCAGAGGCTGCAGCTGGTAAAAATAACCCGTGTCCTAGGAAAGCTCCTCAGAAACGCCCCGTGGAGCCTCACCTGGTGAGTCCTTTGGTTGGTCACCTTCACCATGACCTCTTTTTGTAGGTCATAACCCCTGGAATCTGAGGATGCTAAGTTCTTCACCTTCAATTCCATTTTAAGTCCCTGGTAAAGGAAACACTTCTCACTAAATAATCCTACATTTACCGGCCCATATCACCTTTGCATTTCTTGTCCATCCTCCCCACACCCAGGCTTTCTAAGAGAAGACAGCCCGACTCTTGTTCCCTGGATTTCGCACCTGGGAAATGACGGAGCTCCGGAATTTCTCCGTTATAGCCTGGAACTAACGCGCCTAGTCCTCCCTACCGAAGTGATTAAATCTCTTACGGGGCTCCTACCGACTGCGATCCCGTGTTGCAGGCAGCTCAGCCCGGCCCAGGTCTCCGAGGCATGGCAGCCATCACGGCGCCCGGCCCCGGAGCGGCCCGTGCGACCTGGGGTGGCGCGGTGACGGCCAGCAAGCACTGGCCTGGGGCCCGGTGGCCCTGGTAGGCCGGCGGTGGGAGGAACGGCGCTCGGGCTGGCTGGGCGGGCCGGGCGTCAGTCTAGGTCTGTTGCCAGCTTGCTGTGGGATCTTGGGAGAGCACCTCACGTCTCCATGCCACGAGGTCCTTTCTGTACCTGCCATTATACCCTTTTCTGCCTCTGGATAAATTACCTTCTTCAGCTCTTCACTCATTTGATTTGCTTCTGCAACCAGGGGCATCAGTTGGATGTAGTCCTGGAACACAGCCAGGACGCTGGGGTCTGCCTCGCCCTCTCCACTGTTGGTGGCGCCTGGAGACAATCAGAATGGAAGCGAAAGTCAGTCACTTGTGCTATCATGAATGCATTTATATGCTCCTTCATTCCTTCAGTTCATCAAATATTTCCATTTTAAAATTATAAGCATGTAATAAAAAAAATAACAAAAATAAGAGGGTTGGGGGAAAGACACTGCCTGGCTTCTCCTTAAGCAGTTGCTCATCTTTCAACCCCGGAACGGTGCACATCACGCTCTCTGCCTCTGGTTCCCGTTCTTGGTCTCAGAGTCCTTGAGCCAAGGTGGCTCCAAGCTGTCCAGGCGAGGTAAGATCTGCTTGGCCAGAAGGACGGGCTGGGGGCATATCCCGAAGCTGCTGCTGGCACACAAGCTACCTGTTCTTACCTCTGGCATACCTGGGGTGGCTCGGAGGAGGGGTCGTGGAGATCCGGGGAGGACAAGTCCTCCTCGCAGACCCAGTTGGCACCGCCTCTTGTCAGGAATTCTCAACTCCTTAGGGACCCCTGGTGCCCTTGGCCCCGAGGTCTGACCCGAAACCGCCCACACAGCTGCTGCCTTGTTGAGGACCCAAGTCTTCACTAGGACCGGAGCCAGGGTCTGGGGTTTGTTCAGCCTCCTGGCGCGGCCAGCCCTGCGCTGGGAGGGCGGCGGTGCGGGCGACTGCTGTGAGTTAGTAAACGAACAGATGGGGTAGCCAGGTCGGGTGCTACAGAGTCCTGGCGGTTTGTCTTTGGTCAAGAACTTCAGCAGATGAAGAGCAAGAAGGTGAATTTCAAGTGAATTTATTTAGCTAAAGTTCTGAGAAACGCACTTCGGTGGAGGGAAAAGGGAGGAACTCATGTGTACATGTGGACGGAACTCACTGGTCTGCACCTGTGGTTTCATTAAGGCGAGTTCAGGTCGGGTCCACGTGCTGGGCAAGGTGGAGTGGCCCCTCCAGGAAGCCAGCAGGGCGGGGAGAGCTCACCTGCTTCTGGGGGAGCCCACCCTGAGCACGTGGATCTGGCCTGGGGAGAGGCGAGGGCAGGTCCTCCAGAGCTTCCGAAAGCTCTTGCCTGCGGGAGCCCCGGATTATTGCTGGGGTGGAGAGTGGGTTGAGGGCAGAAGGGGGCGACCTTTGACTCGGATACCTGGGGCCATTAGTTCCACGTCCCGCGGGGCAGGGCCTGGATTTTGCTCCTCGCCTGACCTCCGGCCCAGAGCAGGTTCCCAGTTGGCATCTCCAGCTCTGGGGCCACAGGCTCTTGGAACCCTCTTTGCCTTCATTTGTGAGGGGAGCAGTCTAATGAGTTAACTCTTTGACGTGTACTCACTATATTTGTATGGGAATCATATTTTAACTGTCTAAACACGGTTCTTTGACACCGTGAAAGAGGATTTTCTTAAGGAAAGCAGAGAGCACACAGTGAGAGCAGGTACTTTCAGACCGGCCCGGGAAGGGGCCACTCACCGAGCTTGTCCGCGCTCACTCCCTCCGCGGCCGCTCTCTCCAGCTGGAAGAAGTCGTAGTCAAACCTGCTCAAGTCCTCACTGCCTCGCTCTGAAGGAAACCCCACGTAGAGGTAGGTGCTGTTGGATCCCAAAATAATGCGGTCCTGGGGGGGAGGTCAGTGTGACCAGAGGACAGAGAGGTCAGGAGAGGCTGCTGGCCGGCCGGCTCACGCTTGTGTCCTGTGACAGGGGCACCTCACATGAACCTCCCTTCCTATCTCTGGGGTGGGACCTGGGAAACCCTGTGGCCCGGCAGGAGAGCTTACCAAATGCTGCAGCTTTGTCTTGGTCGCAATGGGCACCCCGTTAACGACAACCTTGCATTTGCTGTGTGGAGCAACCATCACTTTACCATCCGAATTTGTGAAGGAAGCATGTTTATCTGAAATTCTAAGAAGACAAGAGTTTGTCTAAGTCACCCAATACGTTACGATTTTAGTGACCAATTCAGGTTGCTCTTTCTCATTTGCACAAGACGACAGGTAGCTGCTGAAGAATGGCACGGGGCATCTGCCGGGCCCCCCCACCCCCATGCTGTGGCCCGTGGTGAGCAGAGACAGCAGCGGGCCCAGAAGTAACCTGCCCTTGAGGAGGGAATTGGGAGATGGCAAAGCAGTTGTTTTCTCACTAGAGCAGACACCAGCTGGGCGGCTACAGCTGCAGATGCAGAGACCATAGCTGGAGTTCCTCGAGGCCAGTGGGACGGGAAGATGACAACAAAGACGCTTCAGAAGAGACACCTGGGAGGTGGCTTCATAACGAGCCTTGCATACTACAGGTGAGTTTAGATCTCTTTCTGGGGCTTTATCTACACACATCCAGGCTTTATATGTTGCAGGATTTGGAGCTGTCAGGTTGTCTGCCACCCAGACGTCATCTGCGTGCCCTGAATGCCCAGCCTCCTAACTGTTTTAGGAGGCTGTACTCCTTGGCCATCATGGAAGGTTCTGGATGTTGAGACCCATGTTCACCCATATCCTTTGTTTGCGTGGGACCCAGGGATCCTGGGGGAAAGGTTTTGGCCTCAGCTTATCATTGGAGTTCAGCCATTTACAGACCTGTGTGTCCAGCTATGGAAGGGGTCTGGAAGGGGAGTTGAAGGGAATTGCTAGGAGGAGGTCCAAAGAAGGAGGCTGGCGGTGCCAACTGGCCCCTCGGTCAGCACACCCCCCACTCCAGCCCTCCCACAGGGGCCGTGTGCTTTGGCTCAAGAGGACTGGTCTTTCTGAAAGGGCTGATCACACCTGCTGACTGGAGACCTGAGAAGAGAGGCCACAGAGCTGGGAGACAGCTGATTGTATGAAACCTGCCATAGGGTTTCACGAGGTCTCCTGCAGGGGACACCTGGGGAGTCCATGGGAAGAAGGTCACCCCCAAAGTTTAGGCTTTCTATTAGTTCAGTTGGTGAGGGCTCCAAGCATCGAGACCTGGGGATGCGTTTGTCTTTGGAGATGAGACCATGAAGGACATGGGCCCCTCCTGGTGGGCTTGTCTTTTCAACTCTTTTCATTTCCTGGCCAGATCTGCTTATATCTGTTAGTGAGGAATCATCCTACAGAATCTAGAAACTGACCTCCCTTTTCTCTCAAGGTTACGGCCATGGAGACAAATCGAGCACAGCACAGTGGGTTTGAGCCAGAGGATCAAAGCCCTCCCACAGCTCTCAGGTCAGCCCTGGCGGGGGTGGCCGGGACATTCTGGGGAGTTCCCTTCTCTGGCTTGTCCTGCAGGCTCTGTGGCCCGGCCTGCCCACGGCCAGATGACTTTTGTGAATCTCCTCTGGATTGAGTGGTCACAATTCTCTAATGCTGAACAAAGATGACCATTCCTAGAAACTTACCCCAAACCTTGAATAGTGATAGCATTGGAGGCGGCCTGACCGACATCACATGAACCTGAAAAGAATTAGGATAACTTATTTTCAAAAATTTTCAGGATTCGACCTTAATAAGTTAACATGTCTGATGTTTGGGAAGTGACATTGTGTCTCCCATGGAACACGTGAAGGGAATTTCCAACTGGGACTGTCCTTTATTTTTAGAGACAGAGTCTTGCTCTCTCACCCAGGCTTGAGTGCAGTGGCCTAATGACAACTCACTGCATCCTGGGCTCAGGCGATCCTCCTGGCTCAGCCTCCTGAGTGCCTGGAACTACACATGTGCACCACCATGACCGACTAATTAAAAAAATTTTTTTTGTAGAAATGGGGTCTTGCTCACTGTGTTGCCCACTGGTCTTGACCTCCTGGGCTCAAGTGGTCCTCCCATCTTGGCCTCCCAAAGTGCTGGGGTTACAGGTGTGAGCCACTGCACCCAGCCCCACCTGGAATTTCCAATCTTAATGGTACTGGGACATGATCTTGCTTTATGGATAATTTGTTTTACTTTCTGCTTTTTTGTGTGTGGGATTCTTAACTTTTAAAAATTCTACCTTTTTCATAGGCATTCTGGAGACAGAAACCACTAGGCCTGGACATTAGGAGACATACTGAAAACTGGCCACAGGACAGGTTCTGTCTTTGAAGTTCTGTTTCTGTCCGGTGTGTGAGCCCGCGGAGTGCAGAGCACATCACTGCCAGCCCCTAGGTGCCTCCCCAGCCTCACTGCCATCCCGCGAGGAGCCCTCGCCTGTCCCAGATGTGCATAGCGGCTTCAGAGGGGAAAGGCAGAGGCTCCCACAACACTGGCTGCTGTATCCCAACACGGTCAGTGCTCATTTAGGTCAAGAAGACATTTCAAGGGCTCATTCCCGCCTTAGAAACCACTAAACAAAAATGTGCTACTAAGAACCGTGTCTGGGTAATGAATAAACAAAATGTGGTGTAGACATACAATGGAGTATTTTTTAGCCTTAAAAAGGAAGGACATTCTGACACATCTGCCACAAGGATGAACCTTGAACACTGTATGCTACGTGAAATAAGTCAGACACGAAAAGACAAATGCTGTATGTTTCACTTACATGAAGTCCCTGGAGTCATGGCATTCATAGGGACGGAAAGTAGAGCAGTGGTTGCCAGAGGCTGGGGGAGGGGAGATGGGCAGTTAGTGTTTAAGGGGGACAGAGCTTCATTCTGGGGAGATGAAAAAGTTCTGGAGATGGATGGTGTCGGTTGCACAACAACGTGAATGTACTAACGCTAACGCTGAGCCGTGCACTCAAAAATGGTTAAAATGGTGAATTTTGTTATGCATATTTTATCACAATAAAAAATATTTTTAAAAAAAGAAGAAAGAAAAGAAAAGAAGCGTGTCCATGGGCAGGATGTGAGCAGGACCAGAGTAAGTCAGGAGAGACGAGTACCAGGTCGAAGGAAGTACTTGAGGACCCCGGTGAGCTGCGGGTCCTCGTTGACGTTGAGGAGGTGAGGAAAGGCCTTCACCATGTGCCGCTCCTGCAGGAGAGACAGAGAGGTTCCCGTCACCAGACAGGGCCGCCCATGTGGGAGAGCAGTGCTCCTTTCTACCTGCGTCTCAGCACAGCCCCGTCTCTGTGCACCTGGGCACAGTGACCAGGCATCACTGATGGTGGGGTGGGGTCATCAGGCAGGCCAGCCATCAGAGGCCTGAGAACCTCTGGCTGGGACTGTTCCAGGGCACTGCCAGTCTCCGGCCCTGTCCTCCCCAGCTGTCTGCTTGCCCCACTCTGCCCCCTACCCCCGTACCCCTCCACAGTTCTCCATTAAAGCTCTCATTGTCCCAGTGTCCTGCTGGCCAGCTACTTGAGAATCAGACGTTGGTGGCTTATGTTGCATTAACCCTCTCCTGGTCACCTTGACGTGTTTCATTCTTTAACGCAAAGATGGGTTGGGCACATCTATAAGCACAAGCTTATAGAGAATGGATGGTCAAACAAAACTGGAATACATCATTGCAGGCATGAGGAAAACTTCTGAATCTTGAAATCCTTTTTTTTCTCTTTTGAGACAGGGTCTTGCTCTGTTGCCCAGGTTAGAATTCAGTGGTGTCATCATAGCTCACTGCAACCTCAAACTTCTGGGCTCAAGGGATCCTCCTGCCTCAGCCCCTTGAGTAGCTGGGACTATAAGTGTGTGTCACCACACTCGGCTAATTTTTTTTTTTTTTTTTGATAGAGATGGGATCTCAGCCTTGCCCAGGCTAGTCTCAAACTCCTGGCCTCAAGAGATCCTTCTGCCTCGGCCTCCCAGAGTGCTGGAATTACAGGTGTGAGCCACTATGCCTGGCCTTGAAATCCTTTCTAATGAAGAGTAGAGAGGACAAAAATCCTAAATCCTGTATTCCTGCACTGTGACCCTACTTGACCCTTGCAGCTGAGAGTTGCAAACCCAGCCCCTTACAGACATGTGACTTTAACAGCACTTCCGGCTGCATCCGGTCATGCCCACACCCTTAGAACCTCCGCCCCTAGCGCCACCTGGCCCTCCTGAAGCACCGATTGCACCCGGCTCCACTCCCACTGCCCGAGGCTGCACCAGCCTTCCAGGGTCCCAAACTCCCAGGAGCTCCAGGTCTGTGCCCCACAGGGATCCGCCCAGGACCTCATGGCTGTGGGGGGTGAGGGGGAAGAGGGGCTGGGGTGTGGTGAGGGGAGGCAGAGAGAGCTCCCTTACCCCCAAATTCACATCACAGCCCATTCGTGACCTGATACTGGCAGTGAGTGCCAGGATAGATACTGTCCCCACAGTCCCCAGGAGATAACTCAGGTCCCTCCAATACTCCCCAAACTAATTACCAACAGCCTTGATTCCATCCGCAGCCTCACTCATCAATATGCTTTGAGGCATCTCTGCCTCCCTTTCACACCCTGCCATTCTCTCCCCCAGCTCTGCCAATAACATTATTGTAAGGCCTTTGTCACATGTCACATATTACACATTCGCTGAAGAAACCTCATCCCGATCTGGGGCCGGGCAGCAGTGCGCTTCAGGGGTGGTGGCCCCGGTGGAGCGAGCAGAGCTCACCTGGGCCAGGGCTGCGTGCTGCTCCCACGCTTGCCAGGCCTGCTCCAGCAGGTGTGCCCAGGTCCCCTGATTAGCACGAGTCCCGAGCCGCTGTTCTGCCAGGAGACAGGCTGGCTGCTCTGGAAGGAGGGAGGATCTTAAGCAACAGGTCTGCGGCCTCAGAGGTCAGGCACAGAGCAACCGCGACGAGTCTCATCTTGGTTCTCAGTCAGAACGTGGGACTCCCAGCAGGAGCGGGACGTCGACCGCACTCACAGCGAAGAAGAAATCTCGTGGTAAGCCGTACAGAGAGTAGCATCATCTGCTAATTCATAAGTCGTTACAGCATGAGAAGCTCTTTTAAAGGGGGAGGCATGAAGCTCAGCATTGTGTTTTTTTATTTTTTTAAGGTGTGTGAGAGTGTTTCAATTTATGCCATCACTACAGGCCATTCCCATAAGGCCAGGGGATTCGGGAAGAACCGCGGATTTCTCTAAGGTTTTCCCGTTGTCTGTGTCTGTGCTTACGAGCAGTGGGAATTGGATGCTACATGCAAGTCGTCCGGCACTCGGCAGTTTGTGGTGTGAGAGATTTGCGTCAACCGGAGCAGCATCCGGGCCAGTCGTGGGCGCTGACTCTAGAAAGTGCTTTGTTGAGGTTGAAGCGTCAGCAGGTCAGGCCGTCCTGCCCTCTGTCTGAGCCAGCCATCCTTCCAGGTGGGCCGGGGTGCAGGAAGCGCTGCCACCGCCCGAGAGCCCCCTAGAGCAAGGGCCCCCACCTATGGTGAGCTGTCTAATTATTTCATTATGTGTTACAATGTAATAATAATAGAATTAAGTGCACAATAAATGTAATGTGCTTGAATCATCCTGAAACCATCCCCCCATGCCCCCACCCCCGGTCCGTAGAAAAATTGTCTTCCGTGAAAATGGTCCCTGGTGCCAAAAAGGTCGGGGACTGCTGCCCTAGAGTGAGGGCGCCGCTGGGGCAGGGGGGTGGGTGCCAAGGGCGGACGGCAACTGATGCTGGGCCTTTCGATGTTGCTGTCTTGATGCTGAACGCTCTTGCTGATTTTGCTGCAACAGTTTTATGTTTTCCCTTTTTCATCCATCCCATTTTAAATCACTAGCGGAAATAAAATGGGATATATCTTTATGCTGCCCAAACTGAAACCGAGGCCTTAACTTAAAGCCGCGGCTCATGATTGCTGCGCATTAGAGTCACCTGGGCCACTTCAATGGCTGAGGCCCGATGCCATTTATCGGGTCCGGGTGGAGCCCAGTCGCCAGGTGACTCCAATGCACGGCGGTGGAGTCGGGCTGACGCTCCCAGCGCCACTTAGCTGCATGACACCCTTAGCAGGGTAAACATCAGATGGCATCGTCCAAATCCAGCAGGAAAAATTAATCCTGGTAGAGACGATGTTCTCAAAATGGAAACGGCAATAAAACACGAGACTAAAATGACCATTTTAAAAGGACAGGCCAATATTTCTTAACTGCAAGTGAATCTACATTTATCTCAAAGTTGTTTTTTTTTTTTTTAAAGAATAGAGCCAGCACACCACCCGAAGGATGGACATATTTGAAACTTGGACTTAGGGTGGGGGGGGGCAAGGGCAACATACGTAACCAGAGCCGGATATCCTGGACAAAGCCCCAGCCACACACCTCCCGACCCCCACCTGCCCGGGGCTCCCGTCACTGACCCAGCCCCTCCCCCGGCCCAGCCTGGGCTTTGACCAGATCCGACCCTTCTCCCTGCCCCAGGCTTAGACTCAGCACTGATTCCTGACTCGGTTTACCTGCCATTCCAGAGGTTCTGCATCTGAGCGGCAGCTTGTTCTCTGTCCTCCCCTGTCTCATCAGTGTCCAGGTGTTGACCACTGCTCTGTTACGGATCTTTTTAGCCCTTTCATGTGCAAAGATGGACACGCCGTCAGGCCTGGGCCCTTTGCAGCTAGAGCAGCAGCAACGGGGCACACTCAGATCTCTAACAGCCCAGGGGGAGACTTTCACCGCCCCGTGGGTGACTCGAATCCACCAGGCCCAGTTCCACTAAACCATTAAGACCAAGGTGACTTCAGTAACTGCACAGTTCAAATAAGTGTGTGCTGCTCAGCCAGGGCCAGGACTCGGCCCCTGATGTGCCCTGGGGCCTGTTGACCCTCAGCCAGTTGGGCCGACTTGGTTCATTCAAGCATTTGTTCAGTGGGTCGCTGCCGCTGCAATAACTCAAATCCTGGCGCTGGCGGCGACTGCTCCGCCCTGTGCCCCAGGCTGAAAGGGTCTTAGAGATTGTCTAGGTCACTCCCAGGGTCACCGGAGAAAACATGGGAGCCTCCCAATATTGCACAGGACATACTTACCCTAAAACATTACTTGTTCTTTATCTGAAATTTAACTGAGCATCTTGTCTTTTTATTCGCTAAATCTGGTTACCTTACTCCTTTCACTTTACATACGGGACATTGACTCAGAGGCTACAAGCCTGGCCCATGGTATCATTTTTTCTCTTTCCTACACATCACTCAGTTTTCTCTCGTGGAAAAACTGCTGGCAACAGATTTGCATCTGGCAAGCAGGGAGAAAACAAATATTCTAGATACTGCTCAAGGTAAAATACGACCTAAAGATCCGAGCCTGTGTCACAAATGCTGGAAGAAAATGTCTAACGGTTTGCAATGATCCTAAGCTGTGCAGGGTGGAATGAGAAGGGAAGTATGAGGACCCCCGTTCAGTGAATGAGGTGACAGCGTTAGAGGTGCAATGTCTTGCCCAGGGTCATGCAGCTTCTAGGGCCAGAGTCTGTCTGACTGGCAAGTCCACAGATCTGACAAGCGGCACATCAGGACTGGCAGAAAAGTTTCATTTCACACGCCAATTCCAGCTCCCAGAACACAGGGCTGAGAATCCGAGCTCCCATCTGGACCCAAAGGGGCAGTGGCGGAGATTCTGTCTGGGAGGTGGGAGTGGAGGCAGCAGCTTGTGGGAAAATTCAACCCGGGGCCAGAGACTGCCCACCCCCTCACGCCCCTCCTTTCTTAAAAGGCCGGGGGCAGCAGACCGGGGATGCTCTGCAGGGACCTGCCTTGAGAAGCAGGAATATGGCTCAGCGACAGCCCCCTGCCCATGTGACTACAGGTGGGCTCATTTCCCAGCCCGGTGGGCAGGAAGGAAACTGGCAGTGACAGCCCCGCCCTGGTGAAGAGATACCTATGACATTCAGGCCGCTCCAGGGTCTGTTGTGTAGTCTATTGGACAGGCCCTGGGGAAACTAGACAAGCCACGGAACGGAATGCTGGTGTGCCAGGACTCGCAGAGCTGTGAGTGGTTCTGAACCGAGGAGTGGTCTCTTACGTAGCTCACCTTCATTTACTATTAGCACAAAAACCTCCCACCTGGCACTACTCTGTACCTATGCCCCATGTGACAAAAGGAGAAATCTTTGAATAGCCATGCTATTTGACAGGAAAATACAGGGACATGGATAACTGGCAAGATTGGCATCAACGCCTCTCCCGTCCATTTGAGCCACGGCCCCGCTCCCCTGCAGGGTCTGAGTGATAGAGTCACACTCGACACTCTGAGGCCCCAATTCTCTCTCCCTTTCTTTATACGCTTTCGTTCCTCTCTCCCAGACCCCTTTGTCCTCTTTCTCCTGGACCCTCGGGTAAACTAGAGGAGTTGGCTAGACCTAGAACTTAGAACCACTATGGATAATACATTTTCATAAACGTACCTTTCAGCGTATCTTAATGTTGATAAAGTTTCCTCGTAGCAGATGTCAGCTGGACTTATGGCAGCTATCTGTAAAAACATTCCTTTCAGATTTCGTTAATTATATGGGGGTTTATGGTTGTAATTAAAACAGCTAATATTCACAGAGCAGTCTCACATCTTGTGATTCACGGTGTTGTTCAAACTTTACAACTTAGAAAACTAGGCTTAGGGAAAAGTAATATGCCCAAGTTTATCCAGATGATAACTTACAGAGTTGGGGCTTGAACCAGCCCTGCCTGACCCTAATACCTGTACTGCCAATCTCAGTATGACCCGCCCCCGGGATTGAGTCCTCAGCGGATTTTCCCAGGGACTGGAACGACAGCAGAGTATTAGCATCGCAGAGACCAATACGACCCTCTCGTTCCCAGGTAGCCACCGGTGTGGCTTCAAGCCTGGCTACTGGCTTTGGACCAATTGCTCCAGACCCCAGAGGACAAACTTTTCAAATCAGAAACAGACTTTTGGATGACTTGGAGGTGGGCAGGGTCCCTGAGGGTGACCAGGGAGGTGACGTGGCAACTGCCCATACAAAACCTGTGGACCAGGAGGCTCAGGACCCGGGGCATTGATAGCTCAGGGAGTAATTATGTATAATTTAGGTTTCCAGCTTTTAAAGCTTGTTCATTTATATTGTCTCATTTAATCATCACGGAAACATTTTCAAGTGGATATTATCTTTGAAATGAAGAAAATGAGGTTTTAAGGTATCTGTGCTGAAGCTGGGATTGGCCCACAGAGACTGTAGCGCGTGCCTGTTGGCCTGGTGGAGTCTCTGTTCCGTTTTTTCCTGAAGTGTCAGTAACCCCCTTCCTCCTCCCTGCCACATCTGTTTTTGTTAACACACAGCGCTGCCTTCAGTCAGCCCTTGTCTAGTCGTACAGCTCTGGGTGTCGCCCTGTGGTCTCAGGTGACTGCATGCATCTGCTAAGACCCGTTAGATTTCACTGTGCAGTCTGACATCCAGAGGACATCTTTTGCCTCCTTTTATTCCAGGTTCTTGGGGACCTTCCGTTGAGGCCCACATGTAACTGACAACCCGAAAAACTTTAAAATGAAGTATTTAAAAATGGGCAAGATTAAATGATTGAGAGCAAGGATGTGTTTTACTGTGAATTTTGGAGAGAGGTGCATGTGCGACAGTGCCCTGCAGGGAGCATTTCCCTCCTAACCAGGACAGCAGACTGGAGGCCAGGGCGGGGCTGGGGACAGAGTTCGTCCAGTTTTGTCCCTCCCTGCACGCAGTGAAAGCTGAAGCACAGAGAGTCCTGATCTTAACACGGTGCACGTTGCAGCCACTTGGCAAACGTTTAAAATACGAGTCCAAGGTCTCTGCTCTCCAGGGTGAGCATCTGCCTGCACCTGGCACAGTCACACTGGTTTCCCTCCTCGCCGTGGTGTGACCGCCGATTTACAATAACGTGGCGTCGCATCATTTTTTAAATGGTACTAGTTTTTTTCTGATAATGAAAGTAATATATGTTCCTTGTAGAGAATCTGAAAACTACAGAAAAGAGTCGATAAAGAATTAGAAATACAGAAACATTATTTGAAGACTGTAACAGGAGGAGCGCCGGGAATCGGGAGACAGCATGTAAGAACGTGCTATGTCCAGGCAGCCTGCAGGATGGGCGCATGGAGAATGATTTCAGTCACAGTACTAACAGCTAGGTCAGTCTGAAACGGTGTCAGAAAGTCGTTTTACCAAAGCAGTCCTGCTGTTCCCACCCAGAGCCGACTGGAGCAGTTTGGTCAGGACGGAATCTCTGTAGGGAACGTGCAGGACTCTCTTCCCCATGGCTGCCTCGGCCAGAGCGCTGCGTGCAAAAGAAAATACGAAACAGCACATTAAAAGAATGTGTCAAGAAGAAAGGATGAGGGGAGCAAAAATAGAAAAACTAATACCAAAAAGGACAAAAAATTAAAAAAAGAGGAACTCTGCCCCTGGCGCTAAGCGGGAAACAGCTCTCACGTCCCTGTCCGCGCCCTCAAACCTGCTGGGGCCGCCCCCCGGCAGGGTCGCCGGCACGAGGACGAGGCCAGACGGCTGACCAGGGGCGCCCCTCAGAGTCACCCCCAGAACCCGCGGCGGAGACGGGAAGCCTGCAGGGACCGCGGCTTCGGTCCGTTGCGCGGAGAGGGGCCGGTGGAGCCGCGTGGACACAGGCCGAGGGACGGCCGCGCGGTCCTCCCTCCCTCCCTCTCGTGCTGAGGCCGCTCGCGCCTGCGCAGCCGCGGGGAACGCTCCGCGACGCAGAGACCCCGGTGCCGGCGCAGGGAGGGGAAAGCAGGGGAAACCTCGTCTGACAGAGATCGCAACCGCGAGCGGACGAAAGGGATCCATAACGTTCACCTGGCAGATTTGGAAAAGAAACAGATCTTTTAGAAAAGAAGAAATCCAATAACTGAAATTAGAAACTCCATGTTTGGGTTCAACAGCAAATTAGACAGTGGAATTAGTGAATTAGACCGTTCAGAAGGAATTATCCAGATCGCAGCCCGGAAACCTCGAGAGGAAGGTTAAGAGACACGGAGAACAGAGTTAGAAGGTCCAAGTAGTCTCATCCAAGTCCTAGAAAAGAAGAGGGGAAAACAAGGGCAGAGGTGTTATATGAGAAATAATGGATAAGAATTTTCCAGAACTGATGAAAATCACTAATCCACAGAGCTATGAAGGCCAAGGAATTCCAAGGAGGATAAATAGAAGTTTACACTCAAATACAATGCAGGAAAATTGGACAACACCAAAAACAGAGAAGGGTTTAAAGCAGCTAGGGAAAAAGATTATCGTCAAGAAAACAGAAACTGAGTTTACCTTCAGCAGGTCATCACTAAAGGAAGTTCCAGAGAACATACTTCAACCAGAAGGAGACTGATCATGGATAGCAGCTCTGAGGTACAAGAACGAACAAATTTTAAAAAGATAAATGTGAATGAATACTGTGTAAAATAGGAATAATAATGTCTTCTGGGGTTAAAGAAGAATAGAATTGAAATACCTCACACTTACATGTATAGGATGGAAATCTTATATTATTCGGGAGGAGGATAAAGTATTTATTACATTTAGACTTTGACCACAGATTAAAAACTAAGAAACAGTTAAGCATATATTAAATTTTGATATATTACAGGTGGCATAGAAGATCACTGGGAAAGGGGGACTATTCAACAAACGGAAGTGGGAAACTTGGAAATCTATAAGGAAAAAGAATGAGAAGAATGCCTACATTACACCACACACAGAAATCAGCTCCAAATGGTAGGAACTTACATGTAATACAGGTAGATATCTTTCTGACTCTAATTTTGTTAGGACACAAGAAATGCAAAACAAACCACAACCATAAGTTCTGCTCAATAGACCCCTTAAAGATAGCAAAAAGACAAGCTACTGCCTGGGAGAAGATATTTACACTACATGTGGTTAAGAAAAGAAGAATAAAAAAATATGTCAAGCATGCCTATGAATCAATAAATACAATGACTGAGTAGAACAATGGGAAAAACAAAAGAACAGGAATTTCAAGAGGAAACGTATTGCTAATAAATATATCAAGAGATGTTTAAACTTGTTCATAACCAGAAATATCAAGATCATAGTAAAATTCATTTATTTACACCAATTTAATTGATAAATATCACAAAATCTAAAAATACTAAGTCCTAGAAAAGATATGGATCAATGTGATAACTTATACATTGCTGGGAATATAAACTGGTCCAACCTGCCGGGAACGTGGCCAGTGTTCCCTACAAAAAACCAGGTCCCTTTGGTAGAGTTCCAAGGGATAAGAAAATAATAGAGAGAAATGGAAAATGAAATAAAAGAATACACTGAGACAAAGATAAAGTTTTATAAGTTTATAAAGATTACAGACAAAGGGGGAGCTCAGGGGGGTTAGACCTCTCCGTGGGTCTCAAAAAGCCCCGAATGAGAGGTCTTACATGGTAACTTATAGGAAATAGTGAATAATTGCCAGGGGTAACAGATTTACATAGCAGCAGGTGGTTCCTCTCAGGTTAATAGCTTTTTAAAAGGCTTTTACAGAAGGCTTCTACAGATTCTTTAACTAATTCTATTTACGTGAGCAAACGGTTATAAAGTCTTTCAAAGGTTAATTTCTAAATTCTAAGGTAAGTTTATCATTTAAAGAGAGGGGTTAAACAGAGATATGTAGGCTCCATGTTTATTAGGTTATTGTGAATGGAGACAGGTAGTCTAGAGTGGCTTAAAAAAAGTTTTGCTTTTAGCCATTTGGGAAGCTGTCGTTTCCGGGAAGCTGTTTGTTCTGGAGGGCGCTCCATTGTCGGCTCTCAGCCTATAGTTTTTAACAGATTCACTTGTACTTTACAAGGCAAATCCAAACCTTTAGGTCTGAGAAACACGGCGCCTTGTGGGATACAGCCGCTACTGTCTTTCAGAGACGCCCTTCCGAGTGTAACAGCATTCGAAATGCAAACCAACACGTTCACATATTCCTTCAGGGCAAAGCTCTGCAAAACTCCTAAGACAAATCCTGTCCCCAAACATGTTTAATATTAATTCATGGAGTGACACCAACCACTCTGGAAAACAATTTGTCATCATCTTGCAAAATTAGGTACTCACACACCTTATAACCCGCAGTTTCAATTCTTAGTTTCAATTCTTTGTCTATACTCAAAAGAAACTTAATATAGTTATGTGCAATAATGACATCTCAGTTGATGGACTGTGTACACAACTGTATTTCTACTGTACTTTTGCTACGTTTGGATACACAATTACCGTTGTGTTACAGTTGCCTGCAGTATTCAGTACAGTAACATGCTGTACAGGTTTGTACCCGTGAAGCCTAGGTGTATAGTAGACTATACCATCTAGGTTTATGTAAGTCACTCTATGATGTTTGCACAATGATGCAATCACCTAACTTACATAGATATATACATATAAAAAATTCATTGAGCTGAACATTTATGATTTGTGATTTACTATAATTTATACTTTAATAAGAAAGTTTTTAAAATGTAAGTCCCAGAAGACAATATAGCACTTTACCCTTTTTATAAAGTCCCAAAATGAGTGCTACTAAATAATTTTTGCATGAGATAAAACAAGAAAGGAAGAAGGAGGAGTGGGGTAGAGAGAACACAAAATGCAAGGTGGTTACTTCCCAGGGGAGGACAGGTGAGGAATACCCACTAGTTCTTGGGTTGGATGGTGGCTTTATTAGTATTATTTAAAAATTAATTAGTTTAAAATACATAGTAGGGCAAGGCATGAGCCAAGGATGGCAGTGCATCATAAACTAAAGGTTATAATTAATCCAATTTTTTATACTGAGGTCATTTTTGTGGCACAAATACCTGCCTGCTGATTATTTACCTGATAACATTTCCCAAATTGGTTAAACTTAAGTTAACTCGTGATCCTTCCCTCAATCTGTCTCCTTCGGATCCTGAAGATTTCTGCCTTTCACTTCCTGCTAGATCCACCAAATTAATACTGGATTGTTTGGTGAGGTCTCTGTCTGGGAAAACCTGCAGAAAAGCACCACAGGTCACCCTGCGTGATTAGGGAGGCGGCAGGCTGCACATAAAGTCACTCTAGTTTGCACATTTAAATGGTTCTTCTAATTATATTTCAGACTCAAAAAACAATGAAATCTACAGTGTAAAATACCATCCTCTTTACAGTGATGTTTTACAACAACACATGACAGAACCGTCAGGTTCCCCCTTCCCGATTCTGCAAAGCTCTTCTCCAGTGAAATATGAAATATCAGTCATTGCTCCTGTATTTCTATGGCCAATAAACTTTTTAAATATAAAATACTGTGAAATCTGCCAAATAAGTAACTGTTCAGGATTGTGCAGTCCTGTAATGGAAAGAACATGAGTTTTAGAATCTTATGGATTCCCCTGCTGGCTATACGACCACGAGCAAATGACTCGACTTTTCAGAGTTTCAGCTTTCTCAGTTGTAAATGTGATAGGAACACATTGTTGAGACGGGACGAAGGTTAAAATATGTAATGATTGTAACACATGCCTGGCACACAAGTATCAGGTGTTAACATTACTGCTAACTCCAGTAAACAGAGTTTGGTACCAAATCTCTTCACTCAGCTGATTTCCTCTCTGCCCCTAAAATATTAAAAAAAATAGAAGGGCAAATCATATATAACGTTTCTGAATTTTACTAACAATGTAAAGCCAAGTGAATTGCACTTAAAAGTTTACAAATTTCTTTAAAATGCACCATCTTAAAAAAATAAAATGACACGCAGTGTCTTATTCAAGTTTCCTTTTACAGACAAGGAAGCTCAGACTCAGGGAGATAAAGTTATTCTCCAAAGTTTTAGCGCTGGCGAAGAAGGCATCAGACTTAAAGCCAGTCCAATGTTTTCCCACTATTCTTGGTTGTAGTGGGATAATTTTTATTGATTACTATTCTATTACTAGTTCTATGACTTAGGGGACAGAGGCAGTAAGATCACAGCTAATTATAACATTCACCCAGGATTTGTAAACAGCATTTCTAGATCACATTGGTGATACTGTATAGATCACTCTCTGGTATCCACCAAGGAGCACGGAAGAAAAAATATGCTCTAGTTTATCAAAGATTCTAGTTAGTAGAATGTTATGTGGATTACCTGGTTCCAAAGAATTTACTTGGTACTTCCAAGTATTGACAAGGTACTTCAGTATCTGGTGGTCTCCTGGGCTCACGGATCTGCAAGGTGGTCACCATCTTGGTGATACACAGACCCACTACTGATCTAATTCTCCGTGAGAAACCATGGAGTCACTCTCAGATCTTCACAATTTGCTCCTTGATCAACGCGAGGTCAAAGTCCACTCCTCAGAGCATGGAGTTTACTTGAAGGCGAAAAGCCTTTAGTCCTGTGTGCCCTTTGGGGACAAGGTAGCCCATACTGCCACTCTCCCATTAGCAGTGGGCTCATTCGGCCAGGCGGGGCGTGGGCGTTGAGGTGGGAAGGGGGACAGGAAAAGTGCAGGTGCCTCACTTTTTCCTGCTTCTGACCCTATAATCTATGCTTGGAAGAGCCACCTAATCCATAGGTCTAATCCGCAAGGATTCCATAATCCCCACCAGCCTGTTATGCCATTATGCGGAAAGAACCTTCCACAGACCAGTCTGTTGGGAGATCCGGACAGTGGCATTCACCTGAATCTCACCTGCTTGAACTGGATGGTGATGACCATGTGGGACCGGCTGCTGCTGGCATTCATGTTGGTGGAAGCTGTGGTCCTTATTTTTGTTCCTTGTTCCATCAGCCTTTCAATCTGTGCGTAGTTCTCGCAAGGCACTGACGTCAAACCTTCCACGTAAAAGCCCAGCTGCTGATCTTCCCTTATTTTGAGCCCACCAGGTTTTTTGGTTCTAGACAACAAATCTCTTATCTGTGAAAAAAAGAAGAAATAATGTAAACTTCAGGGAGGCAGGGAATTTTGTTTACCTCATTGCTGTTATCTCTGCCTACAGTATATCAGGTGTTCAGTAACTATTGGATGAATGAATAAAAAGTACATTTCTGTAAGGATTTCATAATTTAGCTAAGTAGAAATAGGGAAATGGCAAGAACAGAGAGAATCCTGTTGTAATTATTGAAATCAGGAGCATATTTAAAATTTTTTAAAATTTATTTTTAGAAACACAGGTTTATTGTTTTCAGGTATGTAGCTAGAGCTCTCCAATGAGACCGAATTCCCCATGGGTGGGGTCCTGTCTTTTTGCCGTCGATCCTAACACACACAGCGTCTGATGAATGCTTGTTGATTGCACGTTGTGACTGGCTAGGCTAACAAATAATGTTTAAGACACTGCAGGCTGGAGCCTGGGGAAACTGCTTTTGTGGCATGATAAAGCATTTGAGTAGTATCCACAGTTGTCTGCCTATAAATAGGTGCTTCTGAAGCTTTTGTGCTTGAACACATTGTTCTCTTATTAACAAAAATTCTCCTAGCAATCTTATTAATTCTTATTTCATTAACAACTCTTTTGTGGATAATATGAAAACAAATCATCCTAGCCTCTTTCTGAATTATCACAAATTGCGTATTGCAAAGTGACGAAGTGGCCAAAACATAGAGTGTGGAGATAGATGTAAGACGAAGCTGGAGAGGTGGGTAGGCTGATGGTCAAGGCCAGGGCAAAGTAGGGGAGGTGACTGGGAGTCCCTGATGTTTATTAAGCTGCAGAGTCACTCAGATTTGTGTGTCAGAAAATATAATCTCTGTTACCTGTTCATTGTAAATTTCCAGCATACTGAAGGTAACCTGTACAGAGACAAGCACAAAGTGAATATTCTCTTGAAACAGTCACCTTTGAGAAAACAGTGATGTGGAAACAACATAAATGTCAATAAAGGGAAAAGCTAGTATTAAATATAGTAAAGCTCTATTTTAACATGCAATTTGAGGTTCTCAAATAATTTTAATGATGTGGGGGAAGTTCTTAATATAAATTAGATACAAAAAGTGTGTGTGTGTGTCTGTGTGTGTGTTTTAGTCTCAATTGGGAACAGAAAAAGGTGATTCTTTAATGCTCACACCCCAATCTGAACAAATGTAGAAGAAAAGAGTGGTCTTTACTGTGCTTTTGGAATATCGCTCTCTAAACTGACACCTCTTAAGCAGGATTTGGGGGATCTGAATGGCTTTATTCTACAGAAAAGGCTTTAAGATACTGACATTTTGCCACTCTCCTCCCATAAAAAAGCTGACTTTTCTGTGATGAGTCTTGCCAGTCGAGCCTCATGGCCATAGAGCTTCCCGCTAGTTTCAGAGTGTCTCGTGTTTAAAGATGAACAAATGGACAAGGATTAGCAGATAAGGAAGGCCTGCAATACAAACGAGAGGCCAAAACAAACAAGTAGAAAAAAGGAACTTAACTCAGAGAAAACTGACCATGAAGAGAGTAAAAGAAAGCATTTTTAAAAGCCCTATAATTAATAGCTCCAGAAAGATAAATAATTATGTCTATGAAAAACAGGATGCTATTAAAAAGGAACAAAGAGTAAGAAGAAGTTTTTGTAAATTAAATTTATCAATGAAAGCCAAAATAAAAATGTAGAAGAGTTATAAAATACAGTTGAGGGAATCCTCTAAAATGCAGAATAAAAAGAACAAGAAATGGAAAATAGGTGATAAAAGATGATAAAATTAAAACATATTTGTACAGAGGTTCAAAATCCAATTAGTAGAAGTTCTAGAAAGAGAAAGCAGAAGAAACAGAGGGGAGAAACTTATAAAAGAAATAATAAAGGTTTCCCAGAATGGAGAAAAGACTCATATTAAGACATGTCAGAACATCAGGGATAAGAGAAGGCCCTCAAAGCTGTGAGTGGGAAACCAGCCATCCAAAAAGATCACGTACAAAGAACTGGGAAGCAGAATGACAGCTGACATCTCAGCTGCAATATTGGAACTTAAAAGATGATAGAATAATGTCTTCAGTATTCTCAGAGATCTAGGATTTTATTCTGGGTAAACATCAATTGTGTGTGGAGATAAGAAAAGATATTTTCAGCTGTGCAAAGGATGCAAGAAACGCACCCTTGATGCACCTTTTATGAGCAAGTTGCAGCAAAAGGAGAGAGTAAACCAAGAAAGAGGAATACATCGGATGTAGGAGCCAGGGGAGCCTGCCAAGAAGGTTGCAGTAAAGTTCCAGAATGACGATTTTGTAGTAGACCTGGAGAAACACAGCTCCAACTGTAGCAGGAGAATAGAAGACACCTGCTGAAGGAGACCCCAGAAATAATGGAACCAAAAGGCTTGAGTATATGAAAAATAATGTCAGTAGGCATGTGACAGTGATTTGGAGCATTTAGAAAGATTCATAGAAAAGTAAACATAATTTTAAAAGGCAATTAAACATTCCAAGAAAACATATAGAAAGGATATATGAATGTATAGTTGGTTCAGCAGTGAACTATATATTTGTACAACTGAAATGCTAATAACTATTGATTCAACCAAGTTTTATAATATGCATTATCCTAAATGCAGCGTGTATGCAGGAGAAAAAGTATTGTGATTGGGGGTGTCAGTGTGGCAGAGTGAAATCCTCTTCTACCGTGGTGGAAAGATAGCAGATAATGTCTGAAATTGCTTTTTAAGAAGAGAAAAACCAACATCATTTTAAAATATGGAGACAGATACCAGGGCAAACAGATAACTAGTTGAGGATGGTAACCATGGTAACTGTGGGGTGTCACAGGGAGGGGGAAGAGCATGGCCAGGAGACTGGCGGTTTCCATTATAAGCCTTTCTGTACTATTTGAAGTTTTTTCTTTTTTTTAAGCAGCTTTATTGAGATGTAATTCACATATAGTATAGTTCAGCCATTCAGAGTGTACCATCCAATGGTTTTGAGTATATTCACAGAGCCGTGCAGCCATCCCCATACATCCCCTACACCCTAAATCTAGAACATTCCATCCCCCCTCCAAAAGAAACACATTGGCAGTTACTCCCTCTTTTCTGCCTTCTCCCCTCTCCCCTGTCCCAGAGGCCCGCAAGCTTGAAGCAACCACTAATCTGCTTTCTGCCTCTATAGATTTGCCTATCCTGGAAATTTCATATAAATGGAATCATACAACATGTGTGTGTGTGGTGGAGAGGTTCTTTCTTTTTTAGTCTTTTTTAGAGATGGGGCCTGGCTCTGTCACCTAGGCTAGAGTACAGTGGTGCAATCACAGCTCACTATAACCTCCAATTCCTGGACTCAAACAATCCTCCTGCCTTAGCCTCCCGAATAGCTGGGAATACAGGTGTGTGCCACCATGCCTGGCTAATTTTTCTATTTTTCATAGAGACGAAGTCTTGCTATGTTGCTCAGGCTGGTCTCGAACTCCTGGCCTCAAGCGATCCCCTGCTGCCTTGGCCTCCCAAAGTGTTGGAATTATAGGCATAAGATACTGCACCTGGCCTTTTTCCTTTCCTTTCCTTTTCTTTTTCTTTTTTTTCTGTGTGTGTAAGGCATCCTCCTGAGTAGCTGGATTACAGGCAAGGGCCACGCTGCCCACCTCTAGCTACTTTCACTTGGCATAATGTGTTCAAGGTTTATCTATGTTGTAGCATGTGTTAGAATTTGATTCCTTTTTAAGGCTGAGTAATAGCCCATTGTACGGGTATACCATATTTATTCATTAGTTCGTGGATATTGGGTTGTTTCCACTTTTTGGCTATTGTGAACAGGTTACTGTGGAATATTCGTGTACAAGTTTTTGTGTGGACATATGCTTTCCTTTCTCTTGAGTATCTGAGTTTTCAATCCATGCATGTGTCTGGGTATGGTGGCTCATACCTGTAGTCCCAGCTTTGGGAAGCTGAGGAGGGAAAATCGCTTGAGCCCAAGAGTTCGAGACTGTAGTGGGGTGTGATCATGCTCAGGGCTCTCCAGCCTGGGCGGCAGAGTGAGACCCTCTCTCTAAAAAACAAAAATGAATTTGAAAAACTATACTTGTATTCCTTTGGAAATATTTTACTTAAAAAATTAGAAATACTTTAATTGAAATTAGAATGTTAATGGTATTTAGGTGATGAGACTGAGTAAATTCTATTCTCTAGCTTGAACACATTACCTTTAAAATCTGAAAAATAATTAAGATAAAAAATAATGCACTTTGCATTTTCATAACTCCAGTTTAAACTATTCTGCCATTTGAGAAAGCAGAAACTTAGACTATGCTTTCAAGTATTTGTTGACATTTTGCCATCATATTTTAAAGCTAGTTATGTTGTTATACTCCATCTTGAAAATGTCACCAACCTTCAGCAAATTTATAATTGTCTTGGGTCTTCTATGCTAGGGCAAGTAAAAAGCTATGCCCTATATAAGAAAAAAGTAAGAAACAAAGTAACATTCTTTATTTAGAAATAAAAACAAATTAAGATGAGAACACACCCACAACCTTGGTAGAAGAGGGCAGCAGAGAAAACCACAGGCTTGAATCAGCTAAAATTTTGTTTTATAAACCTCACTAATGATCCCTCATTAGAGTTGGCAATTCAAATGTCTGCTTCCATGATATCTGCAGTGCTTTTTAAAAATATTTCCTTGGATTTATCTTCATAGAACCAGAAAAATTCAACATCTTATTTAGCTGCAACGTGATCTTGTAATCGTATAAACATGTTGGTATGAAATACTAACATTATCCTAAAACAGAGATGCTGGTAACTTCCATTTGGAGAAGGGGTCCAAAATGAAACAGTACAGTTCCATTCTAGAACACATACCTGGTATTCTTGATTTCTCTCCTGCTTCTCGATTGCTCGAAAGAGCTCTTCACACACATTTGGAATAATACCCTTGTTGGCACCAAACCCAATCATGGAATAGCTTTTCCCAGAGCCAGTTTGGCCATAGGCCAGGAGAGTAGCATTATAACCTTGCCAAGCGCTGTCCAGAATCCCCCTGCCGAGGTCACGGAAAACATCTCTCTGGAAAGAAGATCCACAGGTGGCATGTTTGGCACAGGCCAGTGGCATGTACAGTTACGCTTCCTTCCTTTTCTCAGAGCTCCTAAAATCTAATATTCTGGTTTTGGTAAGTTCCACCTTCCTATACATGACCTACTTGAAACACAGCTCAGATGCTGGCTTAGAAACAGTGGGGTAAAACTGGAAACCAAAAAAGGATTTGTCAATATGGAAAATACTGATCATTTACATGCACGGGTCCCATTACCAGATATGTTTTGAACTGGCTAGTATCCATCAGTAATGAATTTGTGTATTTTACAGCCCTGCCAGAAACATGGGCTAGATCTTTAAAATTAAGCAACTAGGCAAAAAAATTATTGGCACCAAGGTACAGAGACCAAAGTGTTTTCTACTTCTTTATTCCTTGACCCAAATAATAGCATCACGAAATCCCCACACTAAGTTTAGCCCTCTGCTGGTGAGCTCTTTTCTTTTTTCCACAAGGCCTGGTGGTTCTGAAGCATTTCTTCAACACACACACACACATACTCATATATATATATGTGCACCTCTCTTTTTTTTTTTTTTAATAGAGTGGAAGAGAGAGATGCTTATGCCCACAGTTGCTTGAAAGGGAGGATGTGTGACCTGGCTCTTTTTATTATCAGGGCCATGGGCCAAGGCCAGCAATAGTTTTATTATTTTGTTGTTGTTTGGAGATAGGGTCTCAGTCTGTTGTCTGGGCTGGAGTGTGATCATAACTCACTGTAACCTCAAACTCCTGGGCTTAAGCGATCCTCCTGCCTCAGCTTCCCGAGTAGCTGGGACTACAGGCATGTACCACCACACTGGCTAATTTTACTATTTTTTGTAGAGATGGGGTCTGGCCATGTTGGTCAGGCTGCTCTTGAACCTTAAGCAGTCCTCCCACCTCAGCCTCCCAAAGTGCTGGGATTATAGATGTTCTCTTATTTGAGACTATTTCCAAGGGTATGTTCCTTCTTACTCTCTAAGAGCAATAATAAAACAGTAAGTAAACATTACATGCTCTATTTGTTAGTAATATATACATTTGTACAATTTTTATTTCTGGGAAAGCTGCACATACCAACTTCATGTGATTTACATAGGCATAACATGTGGCATATGACCAGTGGCTTCCCAGAACACTGTGCCTGTGCTTTCACCAGAAAGATGTTCTATACGATGGACGTCTGCTCCACCTAGGACCTATCCGCTGAGCCTGGGGAGTGCTCATCAACTTAGTAAAGCAACTAGTTTTGCTGTCCTGTCGTCTTAGTGCTATCGGAGATTTGGGAAAATGGGTTTTTTTTTTGTCTTTAATTTTTCTGGATTGAAAACTTCAAACAGGTAATATGAATTTTATTAAATGAAATCATAGGTAGATAAGAGAATCATTTGATAAATTTTGTTAGCTGTACAGTTTTTCTCTACAGTTTTCCATTGAAATATCTTTTGGGTATCAGTTATTTGGATATTAGATAAGCCAGGAAATCATAGAACTATATTTCTAATTTCTTCCTTCCCACCATCCTAAAATCAAATATAGGAAACATTATCTTACACTGTCGCACATGAAACGGTAACATGCAGTGTCTTAATGGGTGGTCAACAAAAACTCATTTTGGGACGGGAGGAAAAATTGTTGACAAAGAGTCTTCGTAGCATTTCTTGCAGTCTTTTGAAACTATCTTCACTGAAGTAAACTTAATATTCCTAAATGCACTCATTTTAAGTGTACAGTTTAATGAGTTTTAACATGCTCATCACATTCAGCTACGTGACCACCACTATGATCAAGACATTTTTGTTTCATTTTAATTTCTTCAAAAACTTCCCTTGTGCGACTTTGCAGTCAGGTGCCGCCTCCTCACCTTCAGCCACTACTGATTTTCTTTCCATAACAATGGTTGGGGTTTTTTCTAGAATTACCATTTGAGTGGAGTTGCACAGTGTGTAGTCTTGTGTATGTGATATCTTTCGTTTAGTACAATGCTTTTGACATTCATCCATGCAATGGCATGTAATCAGGAGTTCCTTTTTATTGGTGAATCATATTCTATTTTATATATACAGAGTATCATTTTATTATCCATTCACTAGTTGATGGACATTTGAATTGTTTTCAGCTTGAGAACTATTATATAAGAAGTTGCTATGGACATTTGCATTTACATGTTTGTGAGGACATATATTTTTATTTCTCTTGGAATTGCTGGGTTGTATGGTTAAGTGCATGCTTCAATCTGGAAACTGCCTGTTTTCCAAAATAACTGAACCATTTTGCATGGCCATGAGCACTGTATGAGAGTTCCAGTTTCTCCCCATGCATATCAACACTATGCATTGTCAGGGATGCATAGTATTATCTCATTGTGGTATTATTTTACACATTTCCTAATGACTAATGAAGTTAAACATTTTTTCATTGATTTTAGGTAATTTATATATCTTTGGTGAAACCTCTGATCAAATCTTGCCATTAAAAACAATTGACTGGTTTTTCTATTTTTAAATAAAAATTTATTATATATTTTGGATACTTTATCAGACATATGTTTTATAAATATTTTCTTTCTTGGTTTGCCTTTTCATTTTATTACTGGTATCTTTCACAGAATAAAAATTGTTTTTTTTTTTTTAAAAACTTTATTTATCAAACATTTTCTTTTATGGTTTATACTTTTTGTGTCCTAAGACATCTTTGCCAAATCTGAGATCACAACATTTTTCTCCTTTCGTTTAGAGGTTTTATAATTTTCGCTCTAGCAGTTAGGTATATAATTCATTTTAAGTTAACTTTTAATGTAAGGAAAGGATCAAGGTTCATTTTTTTTCACATGAATATCCAACATCTTTAGCATCATTTGTTGAAAAGACTTTCATTTGAAAGTTTTTCTGTTTACCAGGGCTGCCATCACAAATTACAACAACCTGGGTGGCTAAAAACAATAGGCCTCATCTGCCAAGATCCTATTTACAAATAAGGTCACATTCTGAGGTTATAGGTGGACATGAGTTTTTGGGGGCCACTGTCCAACCCATTATAGCATCTTTGTAGAAAATCAGTTGACAATGTGTGAGAGTCTATTTCTGGACACTCTATTCCATTGATTTATACGTCTATCTTTAAACAAATACTGCATTATCTAGATTACTTTAGCTTTACAGTGGGTTTTAAGTTCTCCAACTTTATTCTCTTTCAAAATAATTTTGGCTATTCTAAGTTCTTTACAATTTCATGCACATTACTGAAATGGTGTATCAATTTCTACAAAAAAATCCCTGCTGGGATTTTGATTGGTATTGCTTTGAATCTATTGATCAATTTGACTTTGTAATAATATTGAGTCTTCTGATTCATTTAGTTAAGTCTTCCTTTCACCAATGGTTTATAATATTCAATGTATAGTTTTTGCACACATTTTGCTAAACTCATCCTTAAAGTACTTCATGTTTTTGATGGTATTGTAAATATTTTAAAATTTTAATTTCCAGTTCATTGCTAATATAGAGAAATACTATTGATTTTTATATATGACATTTTTGAACACACTTATTAACTGTAGTAACTTTTTTGGGTATATTCCTTAGGATTTTCTATTTTACTTTAATTTTTTTTAGCAGCGAGGTCTCACTATGTCCAGGCCAGAGTGCAGTGGCTATCCACAGCCGTGGTCATAGTGCACTGCAGCCCTGAACTGCTGGTCTCAAATGATCCTCCCACTTCAGCAGGATGTTTTTTACATAATAATGTCATCTGCAAATAGTTTTGCATCTTCTTTTCCAATCTGCATATCTTATTTCCTACTAATTGCCTATCGCCCTGGCTAGAACCTGTAGTAAATGTTATATAAAAATGATGAGAATATACATCTTGACCTTGTTCCCAATCTTAGGGAGAACCATTGTTTCACCATCAAATGTGATGGAACCTATGTTTTTCGGGGAAGTTCTATTTCTAGAAGCTTCCTCTTTTTTTTTTTTTGGAGACAGAGTCTCACTGTGTTGCCCGGGCTAGAGTGCCGTGGCGTCATCCTAGCTCACAGCAACCTCAAACTCCTGGGCTCAAGCGATCCTCCTGCCTCAGCCTCCCGAGTAGCTGGGAGTACAGGCATGCGCCACCATGCCTGGCTAATTTTTTTCTATATATATTTTTAGTTGTCCAATTAATTTCTTTCTAATTTTAGTAGAGACAGGATCTCGCTCTTGCTCAGGCTGGTTTCGAACTCCTGAGCTCAAACAATCCGCCCTCCTCGGCCTCCCAGAGAGCTAGGATTACAGGCATGAGCCACCGCGCCCAGCCTAGAAGCTTCCTCTTATTTCAAGTTTGCTGAGAGTTTTATCTCAGTTGGGTGCTACGTTTTGTCAAATGCTTTTTCTGCATCTGATCATATTTTTTTTCTCCTATATTCTGTTCATATGATGAATTCCATTGATTTTCAAACGTTAAACCAACTTCACATTCCTAGGAAAAGCCCCACTTGATAGTGATAGGGCTTCACAGAGGTATTGCTTGATAGTGATAGGAACATACTAAGCCCCACTTAATATTATTGGATTCTATTTGCTGAAATTTTGTTAATAATTGTGTCTATGTTCATGAAGGATATTGGTCTGTAGCATTTTTGTAATATCTTGGTGTAACACTGGCCTCATAAAATGAGATGGAAAATGTTTCCTCCTCTTCTGTCATCTACAAGATGTTCGGTTTTTTATAGAATTCTCACAATTTCTTTCTTTGGTAGAATTCGCCAGCAGAGACATCTAGGCCTAAAGTTTTCTTTGCGAGGTGTTTAGTTACAAATCCAATTTCTTTAACAGACACAGGGCTACTTGAGTTACTTGAATGAACTTCAGTAGCTTGTGTCCATTTCATCAGTGTTGTTGAATGGATTGGCATTAAATCGTTCATAACATTTCTTTGTCATTCTTCTGATGTCTGCAGGGTCGGCAGCAATGTACCTCTTTCATTTCTGATCTTCCTTGGTACTATGTATCTTTTTTCCTTGATCAGTTTGGCTAGAGGTTTATCAATTTTAGTGATCTTTTCAAAGGACCAGGTTTCAGTTTCACTGATTTTTCTCTATTGTTTTACTGTTTTATATTTCGTTACTTTTTTTCTTTTTTCTTCCTCTGCTTGTTTTGTGTTTCATTTGCTCTTCTTTTTCTAAATTCTTAGGTGGAAGCTTAGAATATTGATTTGAGATTGTTCTTCTCTGATAAAAACTTTAATGCTATAAAGTTTTGAAGTTCAGTTATTAGGTGCGTACCCACTTAGGCCGATTATGTTTTCTTTTTTTTTTTTTTTTTTTGAGACAAAGTCTCACTGTGTTGTCCGGGCTAGAGTGCTGTGGCGTCAGCCTAGCTCACAGCAACCTCAAACTCCTGGGCTCAAGCAATCCTGCTGCCTTAGCCTCCCGAGTAGCTGGGACTACAGACATGCGCCACCATGCCCAGCTAATTTTTTCTATGTAGATTTTTAGTTGTCCAAATAATTTTTCTATTTTTAGTAGAGACGGAGTCTCGCTCTTGCTCAGGCTGGTCTCGAACTCCTGATCTTGAGAGATTCACCCGCCTCGGCCTCCCGAGTGCTAGGATTACAGGCGTGAGCCACTGTGCCCAGCCCAATTATGTCTTCTTAATTAATTGATTCCTTTATCATTATGTATCATTATTCCTTGTGCCGAAGCCTACTCCATGTGATATATTTTGTAAATTTTTTTCTTTTTTAATAGAGACGGGGTCTGGCTCTTGCTCAGGCTGGTCTCGAACTCCTGAGCTTAAGCAATCCTCCCACCTTGGCCTCCCAGAGTGCTAAGATTACAGGCGTGAGCCACCATCCCTGGCCTCCACATGGTATAAATGTAGCTTCTCTAGTTTTCTATTTCTTAGTATGTGCAAGGTATCTATTTATTTTCAAACCATTTTTTAATCTAATCTGTTTTTTTTCTGTCTAATCTGACAATCTTTGCCTTTTAATGGGCATGTTCAGACTATTTATATTTAATGTAATAATTGATAAGGTTGGCATTAAATCTACTATCTTGCTATGTATATTCTACTTATTCTATTTCCTCTGTTTCTTTTCCTCCTCTTTTCCTGCCATGCTCGGGATTGAGAATGTTTCGTAATTCCACTTCCTTGCAATTGACTCATCAGTTAGTTATACTTATTTTGTTTATTGATTTATTTTTGATTGCTGTAGGGCAGCCGTTCCTTAAGTGCATTCCAGGGTTCTTGAGATCCTTTCAGGGGGGTTGTAAAGTGAGAACTACTTCTGTGATAATATTAATGTTTGCCTTTTTCACTCTCGTTCTCTCATGAGTGGAGCTGGACAGGGGCTACATGACGTGATTTTGTAAGAGATTATACATAAGGCAGAGAATCGAGCTGTCGTTTATGAAGCCAGACAAGACAGAGATTTGGAAATATATAAAACAATGCCATTCTCTTCAGTATTGTCTTGGATAAGAAAATCTTTTTTTTCCATAAAAATGTTACATAAACTAGTAATGGACATTTAATATGCTTTGATTAATATATATATTTTAAATTCCTCAGTGTATTAGTATCCTAGGACGGCAGTAACAGAGTACCACAAATTGTGTGGCTTAAAACAACAGAAATTTATTCTCTCAAGTTTTGGAAGCTAGTAGTCTGAAATACAGGTGTTGGGAGAGTTGGTTCCTTCTGGAGGTTCTTAGGGAAAATCTGTTTCATGCCTCTCTCGTGGCTTTTGGTAGCTGCTGGCAATCTTTGGCATTCCCGGACTTTGCATCCACATTGCTCCGATCTCTGTCTTCACGTGGTGCTCACTTCTATGTCTCTGCATCACTTACTTTTTCTTTTAAGGACACCAGTCATATTGGATTAAAGGCCCACTGCATGCCAGTATGTCCTCACTTTAATTACACTGCAATGACATTCTTTCCAAATAAGGTCACGTTTTGAGGTTCTGGGAAGGACATGAATTTGGGGGAACAATATTTGACCCAATACACTCTGTTGTAACTCCTAACATAGTAAATAATGGTAGAGACAACCCATATAAATCTCTTTTTGGATCCTCAAGCATTTAAAAACTTTATAAAGAAGTCCTGGACCAAAAAGATTGAGAACCTATGTTCTAGGGTTACAATGTATTTCTTTAATTTAAAGTAGTTAATCTTCAAATGATATTATATCACTTTACATAGAGTATAAACTTTAATTTTTTTCTACAATCCACACACCATAAAATAGTGTAAGACTTTAAAACAATATACTTCCATTACCTCCCTCTTTTTTTTGGTGCTATTATTATATTTTATTTCTATATGTTATAAACCCCAAAAGACATTTTTTTGCTTTGACAATCAATGACATTTTAAAGAGATTCAAAATTAGAAAAATATCATTTTTGTTTGGTTTGGAATTCTAGGTTGAGAATTTCTTTCAGTTTTTACAGATATCTCTCCATTGTCTTATGGGCTGCATTGTTCTGACAATGTATCTGCTGTTGTTCTTGTTGTTGCTCCTCAGTCTTTTCTCTCTTGTTGTTTTTAAGATTTTCTCTTTATCACTGGCTTACAGCTAATATTTTCCTTTTAATACAATTAGGGCATACGAGTTGAATTCTGTTACGTGATATATTGCATAGTGGTGAAGCCTGGGCTTTTGTACCCATCACCTGAACGGTGCACGTTGTACCCCATAGGTGACTTTTTGTCCCTCACCCCCTACTACCTTCCCCTGCCTTGAGTTTCCAATGTAGCAATTAAAATGGGACTTACTGTGATTTTCCTCATCTTTATCTGTTACATTAACCTTTACTTAGGACTCATTAAGCTTCTTGGATCTGTGGGTTTCTAGTTTCCACCAAATTTGGAAAAATTTTAGCCGTCATTTCTTCACATATTTTATGCCCCTCCTTACTCTTTCTGTGACTTAATTACATGCATACTTGAGACTGTTCCACAGGTCACTGAGGATCTGTTCATAACCTTCCCCAGCTTTTCCTGTTCCTCTTTTCTGCCTACTTATTGTTCAACACTCAGCCTAAGCACCATAGCCTTTATAAAATCACTCCCCAATTACCATCTGTCCAGATTGAAATGTCTGCCTCACCTTTGTACCTTACTGTACCCCACAGATATTCTTATCATAGAATATGTAACATTTGAATGAGCTTATTTGCTTGTCTTCCCAAACCAAATTGAAAGCAACTTTAAGGCAGAACAGTGCCCTATGACATATGATAAATGTTCAGTAAAACATAAGTTCTCAAATGCTGAGTGCCTAACAAGATTTGCCTATTTTGCTAAGATCAAAGAGGCAAAAAAAAAAAAAAAAAAAAATTGACTGCCATTCTTTTTTAAAGTATGTCAATACATTGGCAAGTCAACTGATTTGAGTGTCTAAAAATTACTTAAGCAATAGCTGCATTTTTTTGGACCTCGTGTTCAGCATGAAAAAGGAATAAATGTAAAGTCAAACTCATATTGAAGCATATTTTATGCTTGCATAAAAAATTATTGTACCATTATACTGTGAACATGTCATCAAACAAAAACAAAACAAAACCCCAAAAAATCTGGCATTGAAATTGTGTTTTAAAACAATTTACCTGGCCTGCAAATTTACTACTAGGATCAGCAGAAATAAGGACACCGTCTTTATCCTTTTGAAATCCATCGTGAGACCAATATGCCAGGTCAAATGTAAATGTCTTCACATGCTCTGGATTCTTAGGGTCCTGTATAGTGGTGGTGGTTCTGGAATGCATGGAAATCACACATTTGCTCCCAGAATTCTTCTCTCTCTATAGTCAAATTACAAATTCCGAGTCAATCATTACAGTTTTTCTTTGTTATTTGAGTTGTTTTGCATATCTTTATATGTAAGAAATTAAGCCAGGAACTTACCAGTCGCTCAGTTCTGTAATTGTTGTTACTCTTAGCAGCTGTTACAAGTTGTTGTTCCTATAGTCCTCAGAATGTGTGAAAGCCTGTCTCTAGTCCTATTAATTTTCTGAGACTAGCTGGCTCGCTAACACACAGCTATGCTGACAGCAGTAACTACAGCAGTGGAGAGATTGACTCTCGGCATAACTGTCCTACTCTCCAGTGAAACTAGTGAAAAATTATCAATGAGAATAAAAAACAACCATTTAAAACCTCTGGAAATTGTCCTGAGGGCAAACATCAAGTGAAGAAACATCTATTCAAGAAAATACACCATTGTTAATAAAAGGAAGAGCCCATGGTATTTGAAGCAAGACTATTCCCTTTCTATCCACTGCCAGCTCGGCAAGGTGGAGACTGCTCCAGACTGTTAGAGCCAACAACAAAGGGCGCCTTCCCTGCTCCAGATCCCAGTTGGAAGGCTTTCTTCCCAGGAAGGCCAGGACACCAGCGTTTCTCATTCTGCCTCCATCCACCCATTGCTGAGGCTAAGTCCTAGGTTAGTTGGGGGCGGGGCCTCTTCCACCCAGCTCCCATTCATGGAACAGAGACTCTACTTTGGCTGCATCCTGACCACCCTTGCCCTGGGTCCTGAGATGCTCATTCCACACCAAGAGAGACAAGCTGAGAGGACCTCAGGCTGCAGCGCTGCCTGCACTGAGTGCTCAGCTCCTACAGCAGGGGTGTCACTCAGAGAGCAGCTTGCTGTTGTCCACGCATCCAACTCCAGAGTCTGGTTGAGAGATTTTTCTTGGGGGGATAACAGGCCATAAAACCCATATTGCCCAATATGTCTTCCCAAAGGAATTGATTTTTCACTTGCAACAGAGCTTGGGGAATTCAAGCCTAAGGATGCTCTCGAGAACAGTTGAGGTTGTGATGATGGGCAACTGGGAAGAAAGTCAAGATACAGGTAAAATTGCCTGCCCTGTAATTTGCAGGGGTAAACTGGGGAATAAGATAGCTGGAAGGTATCCTCCTGGGGTCAAAAATATCAAACACTGGTCTCAAAACTATTCCTTTAGAGGAAACAGAATTTGATTGGATTATTTGTAAAGCAATTTATGCCCCAGGACATTGTTGAAAACAATCAGCCAGAAAATAGTGAAGTTTAACAGCTGGGCATGATCAAGAGAGGAGGGGAGCCCTACCAAAACCAGTTACCCTGGGGTGACTGGCGCATACCCAAAGCTGTGCCTCTTTAAGAAGCAACAGAGGGGTGGGGGGTGATAGAATGGGAGTAATAGACTTCACTAAAATAATCCCACCCATCACTAAACAAATAAACCAGGAAATAAAAATAACAAGCCACAGAGAGGAGGGAGGCAGTATTGCAGTGATTGCGTTCAAGTAACCCTTATTTTACTTAATAATGGCCCCAAAGTGCAAGAGTACTGTGTCTAATTTATAAATTAAACTTCATCGTAGGTCTGTATGTGTAGGAAAAAAATACAGTGTATGTAGGGTTTGGTACTATCCATGGTTTCAGGGATCCACTGGAGATCTTGGAATGTATCCCCTGTGGATAAAGGGGAACTGCTGTACCTTTAAATTATCTCTTGAATCCATCTTCTTTCCTCCTTACTACCATTCTAGTCTAAGCTAACAAGCTTTGGTGGTGAATTTTAATAAAATGTAATCTCTTTGTAAAGGAGCCTATGGGTTGCAAATACCTGTTTTAGTGCTTACTCCTATAAATCCTTTTTATTAGTTACTCTAGCAATATTAGAGGCCAGTGAAAAAAGACTCCTGGAATAACCACTCTGTGTTGTTGAAAGTCAAGCTATAAGATGGTTTTATTTCTTCACTCTTTTTTGGGGGGGGGGCAAAGCATTTAATTTACTGGTCACAAGTTAATCCTTTGGCATTTTTTGATCAGTTGCTTAAGAAATCATGCCACTTTAGAAGCCTTAAATGGCTGCTATACTTAATGTTATCTAGTTATAGATATAACTGAAGCTATCTGATTATATAGTTGTCTCGCTGCCGAAATATTTTCCATGATATAAATGAATGTAAAGGCACAGAACTGATACCAACTGGAAATACGCAAAATACTGACGGACAAGGGAGTAAAAAAGCAAGCTGTCCAAGCAGGGAAGACGACCTCATGCAAGGTTGTCATTACACTGTAGCCCACTCAGGAGCAGCTGGCCATTGCATTTCACTCCGTCTAGCATGTCCTCATCCAAATTTTCCTGATCCTTTATAGTCATCTCAAATGCTTCTATCTAGATCTAGGAAGCCTTTGAGATCTATCTGGGCTGAATTTAACTATACCTGATCTTTCTCTGGGTATATTATTTACCTTACAGATATGACGGTAACTAGCTTACTCAATAAAAGATTATTTAGTAAACTAAATTATGTAAGACTGTATGCTGCTAGAGAATGATTTTCTGCTGTGTTCTTAGTATCTAGTACAGTGTTCGTAGCAGACAGTTAAAAGTTTGCTTAATGGGTCAACTGTTCAGAATTACCTTAAAATTTAACCAGTGCATTGATAAAAGTTACACAGCTGCTACACGGTCCAAGAATGAGTATAATTCATGTGTTATCCTAAAATGTTGTAGCAACACATTTTAATGAGCAGTGTTTTTTTTAAAAGCTATATAAATAATTTATACATAAGTACATAAATTCACTTAAAATATATAAAGTTCATTTAAAACTGGCAACTTGTTTGCTTATGAGCTGCTTTTATGGGGGTAAAATATATTTATTAAAAACAGGTACCACATATCTATACGCACCAAATTGCATTGGTTTAAAAAATTATTAACTTGACAGTACATTTCTCATCAATTTTTTTATTGTGCTACTTGCGCAAAGGAATGAAATTGTTTACTGAATTATGTTTAGAGCTTTAAATTATTCATTTAACAAGTTCATATAAATAAGTTTAATATTCCATAAATGACAAGCAGCTTAAATACAAGTTTGATAACTATCATTAAAAAGTTAATAAAATCAAAGTCCAATTTAACAAGGCAGTCTGACACTGCTCACTAACCTGGCTAAAAGGCCGCACTCGCACTGCTACTTTCACACTGTCGATACTTGGCATAGGCATTTTCATCATTTTCTCATTATCCATATTGTTATTTAGTAGAAAAATATGCAGAAAAAGCACACTGCTTATACTTCACATTAAAACATTAAAAGCTTAGCTAACAAAAGCAGCTTGTTTCTAGATGATCAATTATTGAGGGTCCATTCATTACACACTATCAATTACCTGTTATAAATTATTTTACAACACTTATTTATTGATGAATGTTACAGCCTACATCAAGTAGCATCACTTAATTGCGCAGTTCTACTGCAGAGAACAGGGTGTTTGTTTTTTCTTTTGCCACATCTACTCACACTCTTCCCATCCTCAATAATCTGTGCCTGAGGTCCTGTGATTACTTGTCAGTTTTAAAACCTGAATATTAAGGTATTTCTGTGATTCAGTAGCAAGCTCTTTCACAGCAATGTTATAATAAAATTTGTACAGACTTCTCATCCTATCAATATTAGGCACACACAAGGTGCACTGAATATCCATAAAACAGATTTATTTTACATTTCCCTTCCTTCTCAAACCCATTTATGAGGTTGCTAGTGAGCAGTGAACCGGTCAATCTAACCTGGATAATTAGTCTCTAAATAATTAAGAGACTTTAGAGATAAATACCCTTTAGGATTGCTGAACAAGAAATGCCAACGTTATAGTTAACCGATGCATTACTTGGAAAATTACTCATTTGAGGTAGATTACACAAAATTTGTGAAACTACATGTCCATAATTCAATTTCAACATAGCAACAGCCCAAAACAAAAAAACACATGTTATGATTAGAAATCTTAATCACAGAATGAAAGTGCATAAATTATAAAATGGCAACTTGAGAAAGAAAATGGGATCAATGCCTACTAGCATATAAAAATCATTAAAACAGAAATCCCCTTTCAAAAATCTAACAGACACAAACTACTGTGATGTATACACTTTATTTAACATTGTAATAATAAGCCATATTTACATATTATATAAATGTATGAAGTCTTAATAGAAAATAGAAAAAACTGCCTGGACTAAAAGAATCATCACACTCCACATGGAGTTACTTTACTTATTGAAGACCTCCTGTTTACAAAAATTTACAATAATTTATATAAATTATTTTCTTCCAAATTTGATGAGTTTTAATAATCCACACTATTCTGATGACTTTATAAACAGGTGTATATTAAAAACTTCAAAAACAATTACAGCATTTTTCTGCGCAAAACTTGCTTTGGAAAGGAAGATAGTTTCTTTCTGTTCCTTCCAAGAGCCTTTCCTGTTACTTCTGCAGTTTTTCTTGGTTTGCTCTTTACTGCATCAACTGGGCTTGCCAAGGGAGAAATCAGTTTAATTTCTATTGGAGGAGGTGACCAAGAACTTTCTTTTTCTATGTTTCTGAAAAAAAGATATAATCAAGTAAGAAGAAACACATTATATTATAAAATATAACTGACTTCCCCACATTTTCCAAGAAACCTTAGGGATTACTTGGCCTAATGCCTTCATTTTAAAAAAGAGGTAATGGTTTTGAGAGAAGTCAAGCTTTAAGTCATATAAGCTAATGAGGGGCAGAGTTAAGGTTTCACTTAAGGGAATTTTCCTTTTTGATTTGGATATTTAAAAACAATAATTTTGCTGAATTTTCCTTTAAGTGTTTTGTATGTATTATTATTGTTGGATTATAAGGATGGGTCAAGTATCAGCAGTCAGTCCAGGGGACAAGAGCCCAGAAGGCTCAGGTTGCATATCAGAAATGGCAAAATTCTCAAAAACCAGCAATTATCAAATATGTATATAATTTCACAAACATGAGTTTTCCAAATATATACAAAGCCAATCATATGTAAACGGTGATATTAATTATGGTCAATAGTGTCATTAAATCAATTTTTAAAATAAGGTAAAATGGATTCATTTGTACTTTTATTATATTCAACCATGCCTAAGCACAGCATGAACAAAAAATGCTGTGTAACAAAAACATCTGAAATGCAGTAATTTTCCCATAGATGCAGTTTTATTACTAATAGTAAAATAACAGCAAGATTTCTAAGTATTTTTTTTTAATAGTTACCTATCTTTACCAATAAAATGGTGAACCATCCCACTTCCCTCCCCCATACACTGCAAAAACAGAAAGATCCATTGGGTATTCTAAACTGCCCCCACCCATCCTTTAAAACGGATGAATGGGCTTTCATGTTATATGGAGAAATCCACCTTTAGCAGTAAAATCTGTGCTTGCAAATGTCCCTAAGAATTACCCTTTTCCAATGAGCTCAATTTCTCTTTTAAAATTAAGTCTTCGCAAATCTAATGTTGAGAACCAAATGGATAAAAACTATATAGAAAAGGTCATACCTGCTTGCTTCTTTTGTTTTTGCAGTCCTCATTCTTTTTGCTTTTTGCTTTCCCACAGTTTCTAATGATTTAGAATCATCTTCCTATGGGTTAAAATTTTAAAAAGACATATCTTAAGTAATTAAACATTTAAGTATAAACTTAAAAAAAGGTTCTATCCTGAGTTAAGGAATTCGACAGCCAAATACTGCTAATGAATTCAAACTAAGTAAGTCTGAAATTGACTCCTTTTCTTATATTTTTTAGTAAAAACCTTACTTATGTTGGACTGCTCTTTATTCTCCATTTTTACAATTCAGCTCATCTCCAAATTGTAGTCAGTTTTATTTTTGAATGTTTCCACTGTCCACTGCCCTTCTGTTCTCATTGTCTTTGTGCAGACGCCACCTGGGTGGGGAACCTGAAGCCTTCCGATTTCAAGATTGTTCTTTTTTATGCACCAAAGGAGGCAAGAAAAGCTTCATCTTTCTCTGCTGCACCCCTTTTCATAAAAGGACTTGTTCTATAAAATTTGGAGTCAGTCGAAAGGCTGCACTTAAGGACGTGGAAGGCCACATGTGGCCTTAAGGCTGCAGGTTCCCCACCCCTCCACCCGCCACTGCCATGCTTCTGGGCCTTTGCATCTGCCGTTTTGTCTGCCAGGAATGCCTGTCTCCTCTACCTTCTGCCTACAGAGGTATTTGGGTATAAATAATTCTTACTATGATGTAAAACAATCATTTGTTTTGTTCAATTAAACTGTTAGTGCCTAAAAGACAAGGAATTTGCATGAATTATTTTTGTGCAAACCTTTGGTCCTTCCATAGTAATTGACTCATGGCAGATAATTCAATAAATGTTTATGAATTAATGTTTATAAATATAAGGGACTCACAATCCCTGACCTGTTCTTATTTTAGGGTTATGTGCAATTAGGTGACAGAATCTTAAATACAGTCTTTCCAAGTGTGTTCTGTGAATGTCCAGGGGTTCAAGGACCTACATCTCAAATAAACTGATCCAGGTAATTCTGATGGATACTAGAATTTAAAACCTTTCCCCTAACAGACAATGTAAATTGTAACTGCCAGTAATACATCATCAGTAACATACCACAGATCTTTCTGAAAGACAGGTTCATTCAAAGGTGTAGATAATTTTGAGCTTTTGGTATAAATAGTTATCTTTAAAGAAATTTATTTAGGAAATACTTGCTTCAAAAAGTAATAAAATTTAAAATTTAAATAAAATTAATTTTATTCAATAAAACATTTGTTGAAATAAAAAGCATGTTTTAACAAACATACAAATAAAATCATGCATTCCTTACCAGTTCATCCACAAGCTTGGATGTACTAGATGTGTTTTTTTGCCTGGTCCTCAAAGCAGGAGGTGAGGAAACAAACTGAGAAGATGAATCTGTAACGAATTCTTTCAGCTGCGCAGGAGCCTCTATTTTTTTAGCTGAAGTTGAAAAAAACAAAACAAAACGCTGTAACAATATATTTATATACATATAAAAACAAAAACTTAGAACAAATGACATACTTTAGAAAGATGCAAACATCCCCAAACCTGGAAAACATTAATATCCCAACTTAATTATCCGTGTTAGGACAGAAATAAGAGGAAAAATCCCAACATCATTTGGGTAAACCAAATGTTTAGGAATATTTAATCTTTCAAACTAAAAAGTGCTACAATATAAAGATAGAACTTGAAAGCGAGTACAAAACTGTATTAGTCCATTAGTTTTAATCCTTACTGTTCTTCAAACATTCTGTAGAGACAAAGCATTAATCCTATATATTATATAACCGGAGTTAGTCTACAGCATAATTTCTACTATCCCAGAGACAATGTTTTTATTTACAAAGTAAATTTTTATTTTCAAAGAAGAGACTCAACCCTTCTTTCCAGCCAGCTCATTCTGAGCTACTTATTCCAGTCAAGGGTAACAACAGAAAAATTCATTTTAAAAAGGGAAAAGTAAACAGAGAAAGTAATAATATAGAAAAAAGGCTGATAGGAAGATATTCCGGAGAGAAATAAAAATGGTTTAATTAAGAATTGATTTAAAATATGCAACTAATGCTGGGTGGTGGCTCACGCCTGTAGTCCTACCAGGTGTGGGAGGCCAAGCTGGGAGGATCCCTTGAGGCCTGTCTCTACAAAAAATGAAAAAAAATTAGCTGAGTGTGGTGGTATGCACACGTAGTCCCAGCTACTTGGCAGGCTGAGCTGGGAGGACTGCTCCGGCCCAGGAGTTCAAGGCTGCAGTGAGCTATGATTACCCTACTGTACTCCAGCCTGGGTGACAGAGCAAGAACTTGTCTCTAAAAAAATAAAAATAAACAAAAGAGATTAAATTGTAGCTATGGGACTTAACTAGGTATGAGACCAAAGGTGAGTTACTTAAATCTCTCAGTTCAATAAACAGGATTGGTAATGCAACCATCTCAAAGTGCTTTATAGATGTTTGCATGCACTATTATTTCAATAATATAATTCAGAAACCTTTGAAAGAAAATTCTCAATGTTATTTCACCTATTGAGATAGTCAAGAGTTCTATCAAATGTCAAATTCTGCTTTAAATCATATGATTCTTAACAAAAGAAAAAAATAGGAGTGAGGTCAGAAATGCAAATCACCTCTGCTCCCAACTAGTAAATGGCAGAAAAGGCAATGACTATTGACGGTAATGGTCTCCACCATTTTGGTGTTAAGAATAAAAGATGAACAAAACTATTTATATTCTGTGAAAATACATTTGATATCTCTTTCTAGGCTACCTGGAGGAACAGCTTCTTTGGTTTTTCATAGAGCAGTTCATAATCTTCACCTAACCTTTCCCCCTCCATTTCAAAGGAATAAATAAGGAATATACTATCATATGCAAAAATGTTTAGCCTCTACCATTTCTTCCATATGCTTCTATTATAGCACACATGAGACTTTATGTTGTTTGTATATCAATTCCTCACCCATCTCTGTAAGTTTTCTGAGAGTAAGTTTTGATGACCAGTGTTGGTTAAGGATTATGGAGTTCAAAAGACCTAAGTTAAAACCCAATACTGTGCTGGTAAATGGCTCTCTGGAAAAAGTAGCTCTGATTTATTAGCATTTGCTGATTTCTGAGTTATAAATGTTCCTACTGTGGCCAAATTCAAACCTTGGCTGGCTCACAAGATTCCTGAATATTTAACAATCGGCTCCTAATAGCTAGCAGGAGTTGGCTCCAAGACAACACTCACTATGACCTGGGTGATGTGAGTACTCAGTTTCACTAACTTCAATTTCTCAGTATGGAAAGAAGGAAGTAACAGTACCTATACTTCATTGGGTTGTGTAACAGTAGGAATCAAATGAATATACCTAGTGTAACCTCAGACATATAGTAGGCCCTCGTTAATAAATATTTGCTGTTGTATAATAGAAACTGGACAAAATTCCATGAAACGTAAAGGTTCACATTCATTTAGTGAGTAAAATACAACTAAATAAAATTCTAAGACACCTTTTTCTTTGACAGGTTTCAATAGAAGCCCACCTCTAGCCTTCCAATGATATAACAGTATCTCTGAATCCACTCATCTCTGCACCTCCCCATTCCTACCTAAAGGAGTTCCAAAAATACAATTTAAATACGCACAAAGTACAGAAAGTATTGTTAAGAGTGCAGAAACCATAATCTAAGGGCAAAGGAAGAAAGAAAACTGCATCCTATTGTGGTAATTGCTATTACAGTACTGAATACAACACTCACAAGAACCCTGTGAAGTACCAATACCACCTTCATTCTAAGGATGAGGAAACAAGGCTCAGAAAAGTTAAATGATTTCTGTCCAGCTAGTAAGTGGAAGGAATAAGAGATACGAATCCCAAGTTTCTTATCACCTTCAGTCCCGTCATCTCATACTAGAAGGTGCCTATTTCTAATGCTAGAAAACCTGAAAACAATTCAAATATCCAACAGGACAATGTTTAAGCAACCTGTGGCACATTTTCAAGATGAAATGCTACATGTGGACTCTATCAATATGAAACAATAACAGAAACAAGAACTACAAAATCATTACACTTATGTTTTGAAGAATAAGCCTATCTGAAAATGCTCATAAAGTGGGAGAAAAATGTAGGATATACGCATAAACCACAGGATTTTGTTTTTTATTTTTTAAAAAAACTATATAGATGACTAGAAGGATATACAAGAAAATGTGAATAGTGGTTCTCTAGATAGCTAGATTATATATTTCTATTTTCTAAGTAGGCAAGTATTATTTTTAACAAAAATTATAAATGACAACTATGTAAAGATGACAAAGATCAGAATTACTGAGCTATGTGCTATATCAAAATAACCCTCAATTTTTGTGTTTACTACACTTCTCTGGGTCCTAAGGAAAGTATAAAAGCTATGTTAATGACATTCTTCTTCTGTCACTCACTGCTGTGTGTTTTTCATTTTAACTTTAATATAGCAGCTTAATAAAGTTAACATAAAAAAGTCAGCTAAAATCTCACATATTCTGTCATTTCATTCTCCTAACTTTCCTAACACCCTGAAGAGACTGAATTATACAATACCACCAAAATCAAAGACCTAATAAAAAAATTATTTGGGGAAGGAGTGGGGAGGAGGATCTCCTGCAACTACACATCATTTTTAGGACAAGTGATAACTGTACAGGGAGGGTCGCTTTCCTGCGCTTAGGCTGTATCAACATAACAAAAGATTGCATAAATATGATATATTTTAGGGGTTTCTGCATAGTGAATGCTCATGATAGAAAACGTCACAGATTTCTCAATGGCTTATCTTTCTTTTGGCCTATGTCAAGTCAGGAGGCAACTATACAGGAGGTTCACTAATGCGTTAAAAATTCATGACAGTTTTTAAAAGTTTAAATAAAATAAAAAAGTTCTTTATTTACAAGGCCCTGAATTGCTTTGCTGAAATTCAAATTTTAAACCATAACTTATCTTTACAAAGAGTTTCTCTAATGGGATCTATTCAGCTATACCCATGTCTTAACCTTTTTTTCATTATTGCCTTTTTAGACATTTTTAAAGCACCCCCCCCATTGAAATTGTTTTTCCCCATGAAATTTTATTGCCACAGATACACTGTTACCTGTGTACTTTATATATGTGCTTTATATTAATACATAAAAAGAGTAAGATATTTTCACCCTTTTGGGAGAGAGATCACTCCTATTGGGAAGGTATAATTTATACCAACAAAACGATACAATCATTAGCTCATCAGTGACAATGAGGGATGAGGGCATGCAGACTTGCAGTTTGTGGGCAATAGTGAATGTGGATTTAAATAATTTCTGTATCCTAATCAATAAAAAGCCACTGATGGTTCCGTCCAAAACAATTTGGGGTTGTGGATGTCATTAGGGTGTGAGCCAAACAGTAGTACTTAGGAGATTAAAAATGCTGATTCTATTTGGGGAGAAACCAAAATTAAAAGTCACTTACCATATAAAGGCAGAAGAGAAATTGTACTATTTAAAAAAATAAAATCTATTATCAAGTGAATTACAGAGTTTACAAAGTCATATTGAACCACATTAGATTCTTGAATCTCAAACTTTGAAACATGAAATCTTAATTTTTCTACTAAAAGACCAATTTTAGTTTTTTGGGATTTTGTTTTGGAGGGGAGAAATCCCCTGTAATTACAAATCACTTTTAGGATAAATAATCAATTAGTGCTTTCAAACAATCAAATTTTAGCTAAAGACTCTGAATGAAATAGAAGAGAAAGAAAAGTACCTTTTTCTTTCCTTGGAACTTTTGAGACAGGAGGAGAAAGTAGAAATGGCTCGTTTGTTGGTTCAGAAAGGTCTGGCAACATGATGGCCTTGCTAGATCTAGTCCTTGTGCTATGGGATGATTTAGTAAAAGCAGCTGTAGCAAGCAAACTTTCTTTTTGGTAATTTGGTTCTTTGGGTGTCACTTCACCTACGCGTTCTTCTGATACTGAGTGTAATGAACGTTTTTGGCTTTGATTTTCAGTCTGTTTTGTAAGCTTTTTCTTCGAACTCTTCACCATAGCAAGTTCCTCATTTGGCACTAAAACAGATTCTTCTAAAGCTGGTTTTCCAACATCAATATTCTCACTTTTAGCAGGGGTGTTTCTTGTAGATCTCCTTTGGATGCTGACAGCTTCTCTCTTCTTAGGACTTCTCTCTCCTTTAACAGCCTCAGATCCTACATCTTCAGATGGATTCATTTTTCTTGGTCTACCACGTTTCTTAGGCATGGCAGGTGTATCAAATTCTGCCTGAAGAGTTAACTGGGATGAATCAAGTTTACAGTTTTCCATCACATCTGATGGACTAACCTCTCTCTTTCTGATCCTACTCCTACGTTGAATAGGCAGTTGCTGGTCACTGGATTTTCCATCTTGTTTATATCCTTTATTTTCAGAAGCATCTAAATTAGCACTTCTCAGTTTTCTGATGGTTTTGCTAGGACTTGCTACTTTACTAACTTTTAGATCATTTATATCAATACTTTCCTCATTTTCTACAGACTTTTTAATTCTTGTAGGAGTCTTTTTTGTAACAGATGGGAGCTTAACTTCTTTTTTAAAAGAAATTTGTTCAGTTGCTGGTTCCAACTGCTGAGATGATTTTAACTTTCTTAATTCCCTAACTGTAGTGACCTGGAATTCTTGTTCCACAGAATTAACACTTTCTAATGTATCTTGATTAATTTCTCTCTTTCTTTTTCCTCTTCTAGGAGTAATAGAATTTTGACGTATTTGCTGGTTCTGAGATATTCTTTCAACATCAGAGCAGGTGTTCTCAGAAGCCTCAGAAATTTTTGTTTTCCTAGTTTTCTTCATAACTGACAGCTGCAGCATCTTGGGAGTAGCAACACCTGCTGACTCTTCCTGTTGTGCTGATTTGATATTCAGATTTTGGACACGCTGTCCTCTTGTGCGAGTTCTGGAAGAAACCATGTCATCCACTTGGCTGACACTGATAGTCATTGTACTTGTTTCTTGAACAGTTTTAGGTGTAGATTTGACTACCTTGGTGGAACTCATTACCTTTTGGCTAATTAAAGGTATATTTTCATGAATGGTCTGTTCCATTGTATCTGAAGTAATCTCTTTACTTCTTGTGTCTTTAATTACATCTAATAGATTTTCTGCAATTGCTACTTTAATTGGTTCAGGCACATATGGTAAAGTCTCTACCTTTTGGGACTCTTGGTCACTAGTTATAATAGATGGCAAATTTGCAACATGTCCATGATTATCATTTTCCCCACTGGACACAAGTTTTTCCTCAGTTGCTGTGTTAACTGCTTTAGGTAACACATCAGATGATGCAGAATCACCTGGCTCAACTTCTCCTTCTTCACCTTCCAATATCAAGGTAAAGTTGCTCTGAGCCACAAAAAGTTCCCCATCTACTTCAGCAATGTCACATTCAGCAGAGTCTTTATTTTCAGGCAAGTCACAAAACTGTTGCTCCATAGTATCAAGATTATATTGAAGCTTAAGAGTTCTTGAGGGATACAACTCATTAAATGAAAGATTCCTAGCCTCTTCTGAATCTTGACCTTCAAGCTTTTCAAGTCCAATCACCTAAAAATAATTAAAGAGACTGGTTAAAGAATTTTAATATATATTTTAACAAATCACATAGGTTTTTAATGATCATCTCACCCTTGGTGTGTGCATTTTTAAACATAAACTATATTTAATATGGTATATACTTATGGGTTTACTTTATAAAATATTGATTTAGGCAGTCAGACTATCATTCAGTAAAAATAACTAGATAGAAAAAGATTTTGAGATTATGACTAAAATTAAACTAGAAATTCCACATTTCCCTGGCTAAAAAGACATTCTTAACAAAATCTTAAAAATTATTATGATGCTAACAGTTGTAAGAAGAATTAAGGACTTATTCTATTCTCACCCAAGAAAAAAAATTAACTGGAGAAAAAGAAATAACCCCCATACTGTGTTTTAATGTTAATCCCCAAATTACCTAACTATCCACACTTTTCTAAACAGCATGATCCCCATAAGGTTGAAGAACAATTCACCTACATAAGCTCCCTTGGGCTAGACTCAATCCTCTTCCCTTTGCTGGGGCTGCATAAACCATGAAATTCCTAAGGCTTTCAAGTTCAGTACCTCTCCTGCAAGGGTTTGGTGGAAGAAGGAATGGTCCTTGCATTTACCTTTTGGTAAGGGAAGGGGAGAAAAAGGAGGAGGTAGAAAGTAACAGAGAGATCTCCTGACCAAGAAGGTAGAACATTACCACCCACCTAGACAATGACATTTTCCCACTCCCCAAACATTTAGTGAGATGACAGATTGGAAATAACCTAGAAATGAGGATTCCCACTTACACCATGCCCACAATTTTTATTAGCTTCCCAACTGAAGAAATAGGAACTTTATCCTTCTATTTTACAGTGAGAATACTCATTAAGATGCATATGGATAACTATGACATTTTTATGAGTTAAGAAACTTCCCAAATTCTATACAATCAGATTTCTATAAATAATTACAAGAGTTGGTTTTTCATTTTAAATTCATTTATCATATAAAAGTTGCTTGTTGATAATAAGCTATTTGATGGAATTTTTTAAAAAGTCACATTAAGTACCAAAAAAATTAAATCCTTTCTAGAGTGTATAGAAGTTCAACACCAGCCAGTTCAATATCTTTCTCCCATGAGGATGCATGGGGGGAAAGTCCTGTTTAACTGTATCCACATATTTAATATATACTCTGAAGAGTCTAAATGTTATACTTGTCTCTGGAGTGGTCATTATCTGTTTTCATATGACTAAAAAAACCCCTTTCATTTGAATGAGATTATAAGCAAAAATTAAATAGTTAAAATTGTGGCTTTGCTCGCACAGCCTTTTGGCTTTCATGAAAACTAATTTCTTTCCTTTTCTTTTTTGAGATGGGGATATTGCCCAGCCTGGTCTCAAACTCTGGGCTGAAGCAATCTTCCCACCTCCTCCTCCCAAGTAGCTGGGACTATAAAAGTGCATGCCACCACACCTGTCATGAAACCCATTTCTTAAAGGATGTGTTCTTTTACATTCCACAAAATATTTATATGCTTATTTTTTGAATCTAGATTTTTACAGAGGTTTTTATATAGCAGTCAAATAATACATCAGCTTTGAACTATTGTTTTGACTAAACCAAAGACTGACAAAGAAGTAAAAAATTAATTTTTTTACATGAATTTCTTGAGTATCAGGAGGACTGTCAGAAATTGGAGGCTTTTCTTCTGGTAAGTCAACACTTTCTTTTAGTACATCGACTTCTATTTCATGATCCTCTTTTAAGTTCAGTGCTATTTCCTGGTCAAGCCTACGTTCAGAGATAATAGGACCTTCGGAGATAGTGAGCCCAGAGCCTCCACTACCGCCAAGGACATCGGCCACAGCTGAAAGAAAAGTAAGAGTTAATTTTTTACATTTTAAACTGAAAATAGATCTATATACAATTAAGGAAGCAAACAGGAAGGAAAAGTCTACACTGCACTTGAGAATATTATCTTAATAAACTGTCATGTTGCCAGAACGTCTTAAAGGGGAAAAGCCTGTGGAGATTTACATACTAATCCTCTTTTCTTCAGTACCCTTTCAGTTTAAACAATGCATACTTGTTTTCCGTGAAAGTAAAACACAGAAGATAAATGGGTACAAATGTACTCTATTACTTAAAAAAAACACAAAACACCTTCCTTCTTTTTTCTTCCTCTTTGCCAATGTTTTGTATGTCATTTAGCAATTACACTTGGGTTTAGAGATTGTGAATGACACAAAATACTTCAAGGGGGGAAAAGATGAGTAATAATCAAAAATCCTTTAGTATTTGACAAAAATTAATTTAAAAAAGGTTAAAAAACCAAACTATGAAAAAATATTTTCACACTTTTAACAGATAATGGGGCTATTATCCCTAACATGCAAACACTAATAAGATGAAAAATGTTTTCATCAGTTTGGCAAAGAGGAAATGGAAAACAGGTACTTTACCTTCTACTCATCAGTAATGAAAGTAAGTATACAACCTTTATTGGAGAAAACAATAAAATATTAAAAATCTGTGCATACTCTTTGATCCAGTAAGCTCATGTCATTATCCAACAGAAATACTGACACAGAATGAACAAAGGCACAAGAATATTCACTGCAGAAATGAAACAGCAAAACAAAAAAAAAATGGTGATGAGCCCCTATGTTCACCATTAAGCAATTAGGTAAGCATTCCATAGAATATCCATACTACGCAATACTGTTAGAGCCATTAAAAAGAGCAGGATCAATCTGTATTACTGACATGGAAAAATATCTTAAATATATTAAGGAAAGAAAGTTGCTTTTTTGATAATAAATATACTAATAATGTAATGATAATTATTTATGATAACAGCTAGCATTTATTAAACTTTAAGTGTCAAGCACTACTCTAAACACTTTACATGCAGCTGGCTTAATCCTGACAACTCTATGAAATGACAGTTTTAAATAGGAACATTAATAGTATCAATATTTTATGGACAAAAAATAGATGTATAGCTCACAGTCTTATAGTAAGTGCAGAACTGTGTCATAAACCCTTTAGCCATCAAATTATCTCTTCTTTGACTCTTACAGTGGAAGTCTTAGAATGGTTTTTGTGGACATAATTTTCTTTGTAACATGAAAGAACAACACAGTAAACTACCAGTCTACAGCCAGACTGCATACCTGCTATTTGATCTTCCTAGACTCAGACATCTACATGGGCAACTTTCATTTTCATTCTGTGTTATTCACAGATGAGGGAAAATATGCACGGAAAAAAAAAAAATCAGGAAAAAGATACTTTAAATTGTTAATTATGGATCCCCTAAAATGGGTAACCAGGTTTTTACTTTACATGTTAGACAGTTCTCTCTGGATTATCTTATAATCATATATTACACTGCTAATCAGGAGGCAAAAACAGGTCTGCTCAAGCTTACTATAGGTCCTATTCATAATGTGACAGGCAGAAAGGCAGAACTGTTGAGAGCATGGGCTGTAGAGTCAGGTAACTATGTCATAGTGCAGTGTTGTGAGGATTAAATGACTGAATATATGTGAAACGCACAGACAAGTTCCAGACATAGACATTCAAGGCATCTGCTGCCCCTAAACCCAACTGTTTAAGCTCATCGAGGAACATGTATCTTCTTCATCTCTGTATAGTCAGGGTCTAAGAAATAGCACTCAAAAAAAAGTTCATTAGATAAAAAAAAATTAAATGAATTCCATATCTTTATTTCCCTGAAGTAAATTCAGTCATTTGTGATTATTTTCTAACAAAAAGCCAACATTGTTTGGCCTTAAGTTATCACAAACACAGAATAAAAATGAAAGTTGCCCATGTAGATGTCTGAGTCTAGGAAGATCAAATAGGTATGCAGTCTGGCTGCAGACTGGTAATTTACTGTGTTCTTCTTTCATGTTACAAAGAAAAATATGTCCACGAAAACCATTCTAAGACTTCCACTGTAAGAGCCACAGAATGCCGTATGGGCAATCCACTGTTTTGATAGCTGATACATCATAAAATGCTTTTATGCCAGGAAAGCTGACCAGAGAGGAAGAATTGAGGTGAAAAAAAAAATGAATAGATTTTTTTCTAAGAACAGAATACTTTACTCAGAACACTAAAATGAAATAGTCCTAAAGTCAAAATAATACATACATGTATTGTCATCTGCTCTAACTGTAGAGGTGCAGGTTTCAACAGGTATTAATCCTTCATCCAAAACTGGTACCTTGGACTTCAGGGTGAGAATTTTCCTTCAGAAATAGAAATATATGCTTTAGTGTATAAGAAGGTCCCATCTGCTCTAACCTGCTTTAGTCCTACTACCTTACCTATTTGTCATTTTGTTGATGAAAACTGAGGGTCAGAGAAACAATATCATCCAAGCTCATCTTGAACAATATAAAATTTACAAGTGAATTTGAAACAAATATGGTACTTGTTTTTCCTATTCTCTAATATTTTACTTTTTTGGCAACAGTGATATGGCCTTCAAGTACAAATGAAATGATAATCTGTGGCCATATTTTTCAAATAAGTCTGTCAAGTATTACAGAACATTTCCTATGTACTCAGCAGAAAGAGGTTCAATATTTTAATGCTAACCGGAAAGAGTATGACGAATGATTCAGAATGGGAAACCAAGGGGACCTGTGTTAATCCATGTGATGAAAATAAATTCTGGAATATGACAGTGGTCCTTTGTTATTCTGAGCCAGCCTTTCCCCAAAACCCAACTAAAGCATGCTGATTTTAAAATAGGACAGATAATATTATAAATTCAAGGAAAAGCAGGCAATTGGAATATATATAGATTTTTCCAAGACTTATTTCAGTCATAATATTTATAGTAAGGGTTATAGAACCAATGATAAATCTCCACAAAATATCAAATAAACTTACATTTAAAAAGGAACTAGTTTGCCAAGATAGTGAATATTGACCTAGATTCTCACTAGTTACCACAGTTTCTTCTTACGTGATTGCTGCAATTACCCATCAAATCCATTGTAATAAATAACATTAATTTTCATTAAAATTCAAAAATCACTAGAACAAGAAAATAATTGGTAATCCTTTCATATTAGTTTCTCTCATTTCTTCCATGAAGGCCTGGCAAAAATTCCACCTAATCTGGATTTCTCTTCTTAGAAGTGAAGCATGTGATTGATTTCAAGAGGTGACTATTATATAGACACTAAATTTTGTGGGTGGTTTGTGAAGTCACTTTCATTATTTATAAAGTAATGAACCACTCACAATGTCTTAAATTGTTTTATGTGGGTTAATTTCACTAAATTACCCTTACAACTTGATAATTGAAGCTGTCACTTTTTGTGTCTTCTGCAACAGTGCTACTCAAAGTGCTTATATACAAATCTGTGTCCAGTGTTGCAATGAGACAAGGAGCGTTTTTGCCAGAAGGTCAATCAATTACTTCACACTTCACTAATCATACTGATTAGCTCAGCTGACTTTCACTAAAAGAAGCAGTACACTGATTTATATTCCAATGCAAGCTGCTTATCTTGTTGCAGACCATAAACTGTTTGAAGCAGTTGCCACTCCACTAGACCATGCTTCGAATAGCACTGCCCTATATAATCCAGTGTATTGCCTTTCCTGGTACAAAGTGTCCATGAAATTATTTGGGAGCATAATTAGTCACTAAAAAAGAAATAAAAACTTAGCTAGAGTCTTGTATCGAATAAATGGTAGGGCATAAAATTATCTCTGAGTCATCTTCCTTATGTTTCACTTTGGTCCTATAGACATCCTGTGTCTGACATCCTGAAACCACTGAAAAGGAGAAGGCATGGAGGAATGCGCAACTGTGAGTGAAACTTTTGCTCTTTAACAAAAACAGAATCACCAAAGAATATTAAAAGAGTTCTGCTTCACTTCATCATGTCTTCATATATTCCAGAAATGTCAGAGATTTAAATAAGTTCTAATATGCATAGAATATTTTACTGCTGGTTCACAATTTCATTAAGCTTTAAAAGTATCCGAATTTTTCTCCATAAACTTACCCTTCACGGGTAGATGGTTCAGAAGCAGAAGCTTCAAGTCCTTGAATAGGGCTTAAGTGATTTAGTTCTGAAAATGCATCCTCTGCCACTAAGAGATCCTTTATCTCTGCATCTTCTGAAGTGCCTGTAAATCATACAGATAAGAATATTACTTACGCTAAATGTTCAGCAATTACTAGCGGTCTTGGACTATTATTTTTTAAAAAGTTGTTGGGTCTGGTTTTTTGCTCTTTTAGTTTTACTCCCTTGTTACCAGACTGCCAGTACTTAATCTTCTAATTCTCTGAGCCTAAATCAACAGCCCCCCTCAACCTCCCACTTCGCACTTCTGGCTTAACGGGCACTTAAACATGCAAGTGTTTTAGGTATATTAACTCACTTAATGCTCGACATCCAAAGAGATACGTGAGAAAATGAAGCATAAGCATACACTGCTGTCACAAAGTTTGCTACTTTACTTAGTAAGTAGCTAAGCTAGGATTCAAATTTAGCCTATTTCACACTGGAGTTCATGTTATATTCCCCCTCACAAAAACAATAAAGATTACCACTTGAGACTGCCTAACACTGTAAGAATAATCAATGAAGATAGCGCTATGAACATTCTCAAATATTTATCATTTAAATATTTAAATAGAACATAGCACATCAAAAGAGCAATGTAAATTTCTAGACATATGCTATTTAGGAGTGTCTTAAAGTTCTTAGAACAATTAATAATGCTTATGTTTACTAAGTAAAGATACCATAGTACAAACTTCACTGGACTCATATCTTACAATAACTTAGTTCAGTCTAGGCAGAAAATATTTCCCAAAAGAAACTACTTATGACACAGATTTTTATTTAAATATGTGGTTTTACAGATTTAAAGTTAGGAGTTACTTTAAATAAACTTGTTAGAACTGTGTGAGGTATAAGAAACATAAAAATAAGCTTAGTTTTCCGATTCACCAATTCTAGGCCAAATCTCTCCTCTTCCTGGTGGTTCCTCTGGCCCCTCCTATGCCTCCCAGCACGGCATTAACCAAACTGCATCATTCATTACAAATGCTTGTTTGTCAACATAGTCCACTACGCTCATAGTCCACTACGCTCACGTGTGGGCAGTTAGGATGTCTACTTTACTGACTGATTGATCTTCAACACCTAGCATACATACAGGAGGAGCTAACTGAAGCACATACATTAGGGACTCAAAAAAAAATTTTGATAAATGACTATAAAGAACAAATTCATGGGTCTTTGGACCTTTATTTTGATTGTCCAGTGACTGTTTTGGAGGTGGAGATGGAGAATAGGATGAAATTACTCATTTCTGAAAATTCTAGAAAGTTGGGGCAGCTGGATAAATAAAAATTGCAGTAACCATCTAGGCTGTAAAGTTAATATTGTTCTTTCTCATAGCTATGAGAAGGCATTTCAAGTCAGACTACATGGTATCTTATGTTTCCTTCCTTTAACATTGCTGCTGTTTTTCAAATTTCATGGCCAAATAAAAAAAAGTAATACACGTAAGTTTTCCTCCCATGAAATCTTATACCTACTTATGAAACAATGTAAGCCATACTTGTAAGCTGAAAGAATAGATTTGTGCATTTTGTCTAGGACCTAGCACACTGCCAGCATACAATAATTTAATCCTGATGTTTTTCTCAGGGTGGAAAAAAATTCCATTACAAATTTTATTGACGAATATCAATAGCAATCTTGACTATCTGGAAATGAGTTCTTACCCATTTGTTTCTCCAGGTTTGAAGGAGTTACTTTTGACTCAAACGTATCTTTCTCACTGTCCTTTTCAGTTTGTTCAGTTAAATTTGTAATTAGTTCAGAGGAAGAGCTTGTTGGCTTAGAGGCCATGAAAACACTATTTTCAAAGTCTTCTGGTGATGGTGCATCCTGATACTCTAAGGTAGTTTCGTCTGATCTGGCTGAAGTATTGCTGTTTTCTTTGCTCATGTCCAGTGTGTACAAACTTTGTGAGCGTGTATCCTGTGACCTCACATCCATTTCTTGATGGTCCTTCTCAGGGCTGATATTCAGGGAAAAAGATGTGGTCTTATCTTTGCTCTTCAGCCATTCAGTTTCTATTGCAACTTTGCATTCTTGAAAAGGTGTAGTAACAAATACTTTTGTTTTGTTGTCATCTGCAGCCTGTAATGTAAGATTTTGAAAAGAAAAAAAATTAACCAGTAAATATCAGTCTAGTTCAAAGCTACCCATCCCCATTATACCCACCCTTTCCATGCTCTGTATTTCTCCAAACTCTTCTTAATCAAAATTCACTTATTCCAAATCCGTTCTCTTCAGATACATAATTAAAAGTTAATGGTCCCCTAATTGGTAATATATCGGAATTTTCAGAAGATTAAAACATAGCACAGGCTAGTCACCAAATGGGTTCCTATTAACCTATAGTGGAGCTCTGAAGACACACCTCTCCTACATAGACAACCAGTTAGAAACTTAAGCAACACAATATAAGGTAAATAAACAAGAAAACAGACTCAGAATTAAGAGGTCTAGAATTCTAGTCCCCTCTCTGCTACCAAATAGTTGACTACAGGCAACTTATTGGTGTTTCTGAGCCCTATTTTTTTTTAACCTGTAAAATGGTGAGTTTCACTTAGCCAGTGTCCTAATGTTTCTTTCAGGACTTATCTTTCCTGATTTCATGATTATCTGCACAATTGTGTACAAATATCCATGTGATATTATTTAGTCTTTTTTTCCAATTATTAGCAAACTTACTCCAGCAGTCCATTTTGTGTTCATGTTTTCTTCCATGAATGAAATTCTAGTTTCTTTAAGTCGTAAAGGAGGAGTAGGAGACCTTCCAGGTGATATAGAGGGCGACGCTAAAGGTGTTGTTCGAAGACCAGACCTTAGGATGGACTGAGGAGTGAACTCAGCAAATCCAGAAGAAGTAACTGACATGGCCAAAGTTTTAGCTTTCTATCATAAAGAGCAAAGAGAATTACACCATTAGTGTCTGTAAAAGGCAATTCTATCAGAACAGATGGGGTCAGTGGAGTCATAATAGCGGTTTTATTCTCACCTCCAATAAACACATGAATAGGAGTTTTTATTCCAGATTACTGAAAAGAAAATATAAAATTCTACCAGAGCTTTCTATATGAAAGACTATAAAACAAAAAATTGTGTTCATAATTTATCTAAAGGCCTTGGTTATTTCCAATTTAAATTCAGCTAAAAAACTGCCAATAGTAAATTATTTAATGCTTATAAAATTTTAGTTAGGTAAAAAGAGATAGTAAGTGAGGAACAGAATGTAGGAAGCTAATCTAAATTAACAATAAGACTGACTTTAGTATTTT
>CAUYSK010018207.1:0-21773 GCA_963575035.1 Avahi laniger
CAGGCATGTGCCACCATATCTAGCTAATTTTTTCTATATATTTTTAGTTCTCCATCTAATTTCTTTCTGGTTTTTTTAGTAGAGATGGGGTCTCGCTCTTGCTCAGGCGGGCCTCGAACTCCCAACCTCAAGCGATCCTCCCGACTCAGCCTCCCAGAATGCTAGGATTACAGGCGTGAGCCACCGTGCCTGGCCATCCATTAGGTTTTTTGATCTATCCTTCATTCTTCCTGGGGAACTCTGCCTCTCAGCTCTGTATGATGTAATCACGGGCACCTGCTTCCTTTGCTGTGGGTGGGCACGAGACTCAGGCTGGCTAATCAGCACACTCCACCTCCCTGGATATGGGGATAAGTGGCACATGACCCACTGGGGTCACCCAGAGTCCTCTTCCCAGGACTGACATGGACTCTGGGAAATATGGGATCACTTTGTTTATCAGAAACTGTAAAGACTACGTAAGTCTGGGGCTCTCAGCAGCTAAGTTTTTCAATGTGAAGAGCATTTTGGTGAACGCTGCCAACATGGAGGGAAACAGAACTGAAAGATGGAAAAAGAGCACAGGTTCTGGGTGGCATTATGTAAGCACCTGACCGCTGCAGCACGCGAAGCTAGCGAAACCCCCGCACAGCTCAGTTTTACGTGTGGACAAGTTTTCTTTGCTGCGTACTTTGAGGTGTATCTTTCAGACTTGACACTGAAAGAGCTCTCATGGAGCCTCCATCGTGGAGGATGAGGGCAATAACAGCTCTTACCTGTATTATTCTCCTTTATTCTGATTATAACCCTCTGAGGAAAATAATATGCTCACCGTCATTCTCCAGATAAATAAACTGAGGTGCAGAGAGGCCAGGTGACTTGCTGATGACACTAAGGGACTAAACTGTCATTCAGGTCAAGTCTTTGCTCAACTGCAAAGTACATGCTCTTATTAAAATAATTAAGTCATTTGTCATCTGGACTGGGACAATTTTATAATGACACTAGAATAACAGGCACAAACTTGGACTGTCCCGGGCACGCTGGAGATCACCTAGCTTTTCACCATTTCCCCCTGACTCTTAAGATCCCTGTTTTACTGTTGAGGAAACTGAGATGTGGACAGGCTAAGTAACTTATCCAAGGTCCCATGACAGAGTCCGCAGTTGGGGAGGAGAAGGATTAGGGAAGGTGCTGCTTGGCCACACCTGTGTCTATTCTATGACCAAACATGTGGCTTTTCAGGGTTCATGGGCTCCTAACACAAAGATCAACACAAAGACACCAAAGATCGAAATTCCAGCTACGTCAAAGGCTTGCCTTGAAGCCCCCAAACCAGAAGAACTTGAAGTACAAAGGTTACTTTGGTAAAAGATAGTGATTCAGTGGCTTGTACCTGTAGTCCCAGCTACTGGGGAAGCTGAGGCAGGAGGATCACTTGAGTCCAGGAGTTCAAGACCAGCCTGGTCAACATAGTGAGACACCTCCATCAAAAAAAAAAAAAGGTAGTGATTGAGTTGCTAGAATAATAAAATATGAACTTAAAAAAACCATACAATATGGCACCTGGAAGAACAGTAATGAACAGGACAGATTTGAGACTGTATTAGAAACTATGGGATAGCAGTAAATGAGGACATCTCTCCATCCTTTCACAGAATCATCTGGATTTTTCAGGAGTTATTTGGATAATGTTTGATAGACCCTCTGTTTTATGTTGCAGGAGCTGTTGGTGGGAACCAGCTGCTCATACTGTCTTCCCTTTGGGATCCCTTTTGGGGTAGGGTGTGTATGGGCTGTGGGAACACACGGCATGGGCCTGGCACCGTGTTGTGTACTCACACGGTCACATCTCTAGCACAACCCGAGGAAGCAGGTGCTATTATTATCCTGTGTTACACAAGGAAGCTGAGCCTCCCTGAAGGGAAGGAACCTGGCCTAGGCCATTGATTCAACACATATTTACACGCCCTTCTTTGAGCCGGGGTGTGCTGTGGAGTGCTGAGCACAGGGTGATGCTGATGTCACAGGTAATTCCTGCCATCGCGGCACTCACGGCAAAGCAGGTGCAGTCCAGGTCGGCCCAACCCACCACCCCATTCTCCTGCCACTCTCGATAACAAGTGGGTTGCGAACACGCTGGTCCGCTCTGCTGGGTTATGAGGGAAGTGGGGGAGACGAGCTCAGGTTGTACATCACTCTCAAGTGACAAGCTGGGCTGTGCCAGCAAGTATCATATTTAAATGCATCACTTGCTTTCTGTTAGTTTGGGGATTGAAGGAAAAAATACTCCCAATGTGGGTCTTAAAGCGTTACATAGCCTGGCTCTTGGCCACGCCTCCAAGCTCAGCACGAACCTCCCTGCCCAAGTCTGTACCCCAGGCTCCCTGCCCTTTTGGCGGCTCATTGGGTTTACACTGGACCTTCCTGCGTGGAAGGGCCTGCCCAGCATCCTTTCCTTCTGCCCGGGGCACTCTCCTCCTTGCCTGCCTCATCCTTCCCTGCTCAGCCTTCTGATCTTCAAGGGCAGCCGTGCCTGACTGCCCTGATCAGATCAAATCTCCCCCAGGGTCCCATGTATTTCTCCAGAGTAGCACTTCTATAACTGGCACTTAACATTTGTTTGTGTGACAAGTATTGTCTGTCTCTTTAAATAGACAGTGAGCTCCTTAAGACTAGGGACTTTCCCCCTTTCTTTTTCACTCATGTTTAAATATTTTTGTTAATTTTGTTAAATGTATAAATGTGGTTCTAAATGCATGTTTGTTGAATGAGTGAAAGAATGACTGACTGCATGAAGTTGAGGTGTTACTGAGTCCATAACAGAGCATCTAACCACATTAGACAAGCCAGGTAACCATGCCTGGCTTTTGATTATCATTGTCTCCCTGCCACCTAGCCCAGCGTTTGAGAGATTGGTTATCTAAGGCAGTGCTTCTAAAACTTTAATGTTTATACCAGTCCTGGGGAATCTTGTTACAATGCATCTTCTGATTCAGTAGATCTGGAGAGGAGCCTGACGTTTTGCATTTCTAAGAAGCTCCCAGGTGATTTTGAGGCTGGGGGCCCAAGAACCACACTTCGAATAGCAAGACTCTAAGCAATGTAACATAGTTGCAAGAGGATATTGACTTACAGCAGTACGCCAGTTAGGATGCTTTCGGTTGCAAGCAACTGAAAGTTCAGTTCAAAATGGCTATTTCAAAAATAAAGATGATTTATTTTGTTATGTAACTGAGAAGGTCTGTGACAGGGTGAAATTCAGGCACAATTTGATCAAGGCTCCATCTCTGTTTTTCTGTGATTCTCTTGGCACTGCCCTCCTCTCAGGTTGACTTCCTTGATGGTGGCAAAATGATAGCCAAGTTTTCAGCCATCACATCTCCATGTGGTACCATTTAGTAGAAGAGAAATCATCTAATCTCCCAGTTATCAAAAAAGGTTTATTCTTTTTTTTTTTTTTTGAGATAAGGTCTCACTCAGTCACCCTGGGTAGAGTGCAATAGCATCATCATAGCTCACTGCAACCTCAAAATCCTGGGCTCAAGCGATCCTCCTGCCTCAGCCTCCTAAGTAGCAGGGACTACAGGCATGTGCTGCCATGACCAGATAATTTTTTCTATTTTTAGTAAAGAGGGGTCTCACTGTTGCTCAGGCTGGTCTCAAACTCCTGATCTCAAGCAATCCTCCTGCCTCAGCCTCCCAAGGTGCTGTGAGCCACTGTACCTGGCCGAAAAGGTCTATTCTTAACTCTGGTTTGATCAATTTAGGTTGATATAATTTACTAGGCTGAAGGTGTCCAGCAACATTTGCTAGCTTTAGCATATGTTGTCCTATCTGGGTGGATCTGAGCCATCCTGATGGTATGTAGATGCTCAAATAATCCCATTGTGTGGCTTGAGTGTTTGTATCTTCTATGAATATCTTTGTTGAATGAGTGAGAGAAAGAGACCCTTGCCTAATGCATCTACCTAATGCATGGGCAGTTCCCTACTCTGGCACAATAGAATTGCCTGGGAAACTTTAAAAAATACAGGTGCCCAGTTCCATCCTAGACCAAACAAATAAGAGTTTCCTGGGGCAGGATCCAGTAATACAAGTTTTTAAAAGGTCCTTGAGTAGGCCGGGCGCGGTGGCTCACGCCTGTAATCCTAGCTCTCTGGGAGGCCGAGGCAGGTGGATTGTTTGAGCTCAGGAGTTCGAAATCAGCCTGAGCAAGAGCGAGACCCCGTCTCTACTAAAATTAGAAAGAAATTAATTGGACAACTAAAAATATATAGAAAAAATTAGCCTGGAATGGTGGCTCATGCCTGTAGTCCCAGCTACTAGGGAGGCTGAGGCAGGAGGGTCGCTTGAGCCAGGAGTTTGAGGCTGCTGTGAGCTAGGATGACACCACGGCACTCTAGCCCAGGCAACACAGTGAGACTCTGTCTCAAAAAAAAAAAAAGGTCCTTGAGTGATTCTAATGCGTAGCTAGGGTGGAAATGACGTACTAATAGTGCATCTTAATGGGGGGGGGTGGTAGCGATTTTTGCCTCCCAGGGGACATTTGTCAATGCTTGGAGCCATTTTTGTTTGTCACAACTGAAGGGAAGTTACTGCTCCTATCTAGGGGGATGGTGGTAAACATCCTACCATACACAGGACAGCCTCCCCTCCACCACACAAAGAACAATCTGGCCTAAAATGTTCATAACATTGAGATTGAGAACCCTTGACCCAGAGGGACAAGATGTTAAAACCAATAACTTATTTGTAATATATTCAGGCACACTGGTAGGGAAACATATAGAATAATGGTTTTCAAGCTTTGTTGTATTCAAGAATTAACACGGGGTACCTTTTTTAAATGAAAATTCCTGAGCCTCACACCCTGAAGTCTTGATTCTCCCAGCCTGGAGCGGGGGAGGGGCCCAGTCACCTGCACGTTTATTCTGATAAAGTTGCTTCTGTCGAAGGTGTTCCCCAAACCACGCTTTGAGAAACGCAGTCACAGAATGCACAGAATTTCCTTTAGCGTTGTGCTTTCAGGTGTGAACCTAGGCAAAGGCCGGAAATAGCTTCATGAAAGGCAACATCTTGAGCCAGGAATTGCAGGCACCAGTAGTGAGTGGGGAGATATTTTGGGCTGCTAAGGCCCTGGCAGCTCCTCTCACTGCTCCTTGCCGGGCTGGGTCTTGTAAAGCCAAGTGAAAACCCCAGCTAGTTCAGGATCTCGTCTGCTTTGGAGGAAAGATTGTCTGAAGGCGGCATTACTGCTTCCAAAGCTCCGTGGGAGCACGGGGACTCTCATTGGCATTCGTTTTCATAGCTCTGGGAAGGATATTTCCAACCTTCCTGTCTATAATGTGTGATAAGCAGGCCAGAAAATGAGATCCCTCCAGGAGTGTCCAGTTCAGCCGAGTCCTGGTGTATAACTGTGAGCTGTGATAGCTTGATCGAGTCTCTCTCCTCACCGTAGTCTGAATAGGGAACCCGGGCACCAGGCCAGGCTGCCTGGGAGATTTGGGCAAAGGGCTGCATGCCTCAGAAACTTCAGCCATCCCCCCAGCCCCCCAGGGAGACCCCGGGCCTCCATCGGAGCTCCAGCGCTGCACATAGACCGTGTTCTAGTGCCTTCAGCAGAGAGAGCTGACTAAATGCTTCTTCCCTTAGCTGCTCGCGTTGTTTTGGCAGAGTTTATCCTAAAAATAGCGCAGTCGAGTCCCGCCTGGATGCCTGCTGCGTCAAGTTTCTGCAGGGTTGTACGGCCTGCATGGTTCTGCCATGCTTACTGTCTCGTGGAAGAGGCAACACTCTGTGCAGGAGGGAGATGAAATTCCCTGGGCTTTGGAGACAGACGACTGCCTTTCGGTGCTGGCTCTGCCTCTGAACAGCCTCGTTGACCTTGGGTAAATCCCTTAACCCTGGTGGACAGAGGGGTTACAAGCTTCACAAGCTTGCCTATAAAATGGGTGTATTCTAAGACCGATCTCATGGAGTCAGTCTGAGGGTCAAATCAGACACAGTATGTATCAGCTCTTTGGTAAAGAACATTAGGCGTGTCCTCTGTTCTCAGCAGACCATTGTCCTTCATATCGATTATGACTTGGGTGTCTTTGTACAGCCCAACACCATTCCTGGCACATGTTCAGCAGTGTGTGATGCAAAGTTCAATCCACTCTCTCTCTTCTTGACTTTATTTGATTAATCAATGTCTCCCCTGCCAGAATTCCACAAGGGCAGGGCTGGTGTCTACTCGTTGCATACCTGTGTACCTCTACCTTCTGGCCCAGTAACTGGCTCAACAAATATTTGTTGAGTAAGCGAACAGATGAATGAATGAAAAATGCATTCAAGTCAACAAAGGCGCTGAGGATGCCTCCTATGTGCTAGGATTTTGCAGTTAGGAATTATTTGTTTGCAGGAAATAGAAACCTAACCAAACTAATGTGAGCTGAAAGAAACAGCCACATGTGGAAGTACAGCCAGGGTTCAAGGCACTAGGTGCAGAACTGAAAACTCAGCACACTCAAATCAGCAAGTTCACTTGCCCGGACTCTCTCTCCCTCTCCCCACCTCCCCCCTCTCCTCTCATCTCCTCACTTCCTCTCTGCAGTTACTTTTATTCTCTTCATTGGCTGCATGTAGGCTCTTCTGCTTTGATCACACTGGAGACCAGACCACCCCAGCCTCTCATTTTAAGCACCGACTTTTACTTATGAACCAGAATCTCTGAGTCCCAAATCCAAATTTCTAAGAAATGATGAATGCCTTAGTTCATGGGAGGTAAACACCAGGTCCAATGAAATGATATTGGGAGGTGGAGAGAGTCTCTGACCTGCGCCCCACTGTGCAGGGGCCCCAGCAGCAGAGGCTCAGAGGTAAGTCATGGGTAGGTATTCCTAGAGGGAGAACAGATGCTGGGAGGTGATCGTTGGGAGAGGCCTGTCAACAACACAGCCACTGTGCTGAGCGCTGGGGTGTCACTCATTCATTCCAGAAATATTCCTGGGATGTCTGCAACGTGCCAGGCAGTCTTCCAAGTGCCGGGTATACAGCAGTGATAAGGAACAGAAGAAGGGACCCTACCCTCCTGGAACCCATTCTATGATGCAAACAATTCTATATCCCAGCAAACAAGTACAAGAGCGAGGTGGTGTCAGAGGGCGAAAAGTGTCGAGAAATCAGCAACATGATATGGGGTGATGGCACAAGGCGTGGGAAGGTTAATTTTGATTGCCATTTAGAGTGTCCTGTTCTGTCACACTGACCAAAAATACTAAAAAACAGTGCCAAGATCTGGTTGTTCTACTTACAAAGAAGAGGTAAGGGTAGAGTCCAGAATGTTCCTTGCAGCTCTCCCTGTGCTTGTCATGATGTGGGAACAATATGTATCTAGCTTGGCATTGGAGAAGGGACAACCAGAAGGTTACGGGGTCACCTTTCCAAACCTTCATTTGGGACCTATTAAAGCAGCTCTGAGTGGCTCAGGGCATATCACATTCCAAGAGCCACTTGCCTCTGGCTGGTTTGGGGCCTGCCTGCCAGAGGCTTCGGGAAAGTAGAGGGAATGTGGTGGGAGAGGGGAGGTCACCTGCTTACCTCCACTTCAGGACTTTTGGACTTTTCCCAACAGTTTTCCACAGAAAGGATGGGCAGGGCAGTTCCCTAGCCAGCCTCAGAAACTATAGCAGCTAATGTTTGACACATGTTAGGCAGCGTTCTAAAATCTCAGCAGGTATTAACTCATTTAATCTCTACAACTATACTGGGAGGTAGATACTATTATTATCCTCATTTTACTGGTGAGGAGGTAGCACAGAAAGTTTATATAACTTGCTCAAAGTCATGTGATAGAACCGGACTTCAAATCTAGGTATTTCAGCTCCAAAATCCATGGTGTTTTTTTTTTTTTTAATATCAATAATATCCTCTCCCAGGTGACTCAGAGACCCCTGTCACTGGTACACAGAAGGCTTCCATGAAAGTAAGTATTGAATAAATTTTTTTTTTTTTTTTGGGACAGAATCTTGCTGTGTTGCCCGGGCTAGAGTGCTGTGGCGTCAGCCTAGCTCACAGCAACCTCAAACTCCTGGGCTCAAGCAATCCTCCTGCCTCAGCCTCCCGGGTAGCTGGGACTACAGGCATGCGCCACCATGCCTGACTAATTTTTTCTGTATATATTTTTAGTTGTCCAGCTAATTTCTTTCTATTTTTAGTAGAGACAGGGTCTCGCTCTTGCTCAGGCTGGTCTTGAACTCCTGAGCTCAAACAATCCACCTGCCTCGGCCTCCCAGAGTGCTAAGATTACAGGTGTGAACCACCGCGCCCGGCCTGAATAATTTTTTTTTTTTAAGACAGGATCTTGCTCTGTTGCCATAGCTAGAGTACAGTGATGTCATCGTCGCTCACTGCAACCTCGAGCTCCTGGGCTTAAGTGATCCTCCTGAATCAGTCTCTTGAGTAGCTAGGACTACAGGCACCCACCACCATGCCCAGCTAAGTTTTCTATTTTTTATAGACATGAAGTCTCTTGCTCAGGCTGGTCTTGAACTCCTGAGCTCAAGAGATCCTCCTGCCTCAGCCTCTCAAAGTGCTAGGATTACAGATGTGAGCCACTGCGCCCAGCCAGTATTGAACAATTAAATGACTAAATCACATTTCCTACTTCCATTGAATTTTCTATTAAATAAATGCCATATACATGTCTGATTTCTTTCAAACCTCCTATTGAAGTACAGAAAAGGAAAGTGAAAAACTTCTGATTTCAGGTCAAAAGCAGATTAAGTGTTTGTTTGTTTTGCAACTTTTCCACCAAACCATTATTGTCTGACATCCATCGAAGGGAAAAAGTGTTGTGTTATACTTGTCTTCATCTACAGACAAGATTGGTCCCGGAGATTGCCCCATGAATGTGGAGGGTGAAGACAAAGTATTAAAATACTTAGACAAGAATGCAAGTCCACAGTGGAATTCCAGGCATCAGCAAGTAGGTGGGGAGGTATTTGAGGGCAGGGCGGCCTTTTTGATACTTGTAACTTTACTGTAATCCTTGGTAAGTGTAGTGGAATGCATCAGCTGAGGCCAAGTCTGCTTTTGCTAGAAGGAATTAGAGGGCTGGTATTCTTTCTTTTCCTCTGTTTCTTACTTTTAAAAATGTTTTTTAAAAAATTGAGATATAATTCACATACCATAAAATTAAACACTTTCAGGTATAGTATATTTACAGAGTGGTTTAATCATCACCACTAATTCCAAAACATTTTCTTTACCCCAAAAAGACACCTCTTAGTTTAATTGTGGTAATCATTTTGCAATGTATACATATACCAAAACATTATGTTGACCACCTTAAATATATACAATTTTTGTCAATCATACCTCAACAAAGTTAGAAAACATAAATTAAAAAAACCGAAAACCTAAAAACCCCAAAGACTACCCATTAGCAGTCTTTCCGCATTCCTCTCCTCCTCCAACCCCTAGAAACTACCAGTCTACTTTCTGTCTCCATGAATTTGCCTGTTTTGGAAGTTTCATATAAATGGAATCAGACAATATGTGGCCTTTTTATCTGGCTTCTTTCACTTTGCATAGCATGTTTAAGACTCATCTATGTTGTAGCATGTGTTTGTATCAGTACTCAATTCTTTTTTACAGCGTAAGAATATTTTATTGCATGCTTATACACCATTTTATTTATTCATTCATCAATTGATGGATATTTGCTTTCATTTTTGGCCGTTACGAATAATGCTACTGTGAATATTCATGTACAAGTTTCTGTGTGAACATATGCTTTACTCTCCCTCCTATATACACCGGGGGTGGGATTGCCCTTAGCAACGTGGTAACTCTGCGTTTAACTTTTTGAAGAACCCCCAGACTGCTTTCCAAAGTGGCTGCACCATCTCACATCCGCAGCAGTGTAGGAGGGTTCCAAGTTCTCTGTAGCCTCACCCACCCCTTGGTGTTGTCCTTTCTTCATTATTGGCTGGTGATTCTTGCAGGCATTCAGTTCACAAGTTATTATGTAAGGCAGCTTTTGTTTTATTGGCTGAAGGAAAATAAGGATTTATTTATCTATTTGTTTGTGGAAGGGCAGAGAGAAGAAGGAAGAGATGAGGATAGTAGAGAGTTTCGTCGCCATTAGACAACCTTGTCTAATGAATCCGTCTTGAGTCTCAGAGAAGAGAGGAGACAGAATTAAGAGCCAAGAAGTCCCTGAGAGACCTGGTAAGACTCTGTGCACAGCACGATGCTCTGGGACCCAAGTGACCAGGTACAGCAGCGTAGGGGACCTTCTCCCATGGCGATGCTGAAATGTGGGACAGCGTGAAGGGGGAGTGCTGCAAGATGACAGCACGGCAGTGACAGAACTGCCATATGCTCACAGAAGCAGGGGAGGATGTAGAGTCTGGGAGCCGTCCTCAAATAGCTGTCGGGCAGCGGCTTCGAAGAGGAGGCCAGGATGAAGGACGTATTGTGACGGGGTAAGGCCCAAGTCCTGCTTTAGGAGGTTGAGTCAGCAGGATTGGGGGGTGAACTTTGACTCACAGGCCGACGAACACCAGGCCCATGTACATAGACCTTAAAGGCCCTGTGCAAAGCAGTCTTTTTGAGATTTTTTTTTTTTTTTCCTTCTGGTAGATTCTAAGCCTGACAATTATATGAAACTTTCACCCTAATGAAGACAGGGAAAATGTAAGCATCCATGACCTTTTAAATTCTCATTTTTCTACCAAGCCTGGTGTTTCTCATTACTGTTTTACAGACTGGAAGAAAATAGATTTTGTGCCGTGTAAATTATTTGGAGTTTATGGTCTCTGGCGGGAAAGCCAGGGCTGATTCCTCAGAGCATGTTTTATGCCAATCCATTAGCATGAACTCCTTACTGATGAGCCAATAAAGCATGCCCTGCCACGGTCCTGTAATGGAACCTCCTAATTTATATTTAATATTCAGGTAAAGCACCGCCACATTAATCAGATTTTCCTCCTGTGATAATTGGGGTTTAATTTCTATCTTATTAGCCAGGATTGGTAAATCTTGGGAGATGCTGGTTCCAGGCATTTACTCCAAGGGGCTGCTGGATCCTTCAGTGTTTCTAAGTGAATGATACTTTTCGGTAAACAGGGAGACCTGAAATACCTTCACTTTTGGTGCATTTTAAACCCTAAGAAGCCACTACCTCATTTGGGTCCCAAGGCAACACTGAAAGGGTAGGGTCAGACAGGGAGCTTTCATGATGCCCCATTTTAACAGATGAGGGAACTGAGGCTTGAGAAGGGCAGGAAATGACAAAAATGGGTCTTGACCCTGATTTGCTCAACTCGAAGCAAGTCCTGTGCTGCATTTATAAAATATTAATAGTGAAACTTGTCAGGTAGTTTTATTGATTTGTCAAATTAGTTCTGTCCCTCATTTTTCTACCACTCCAAAGAGCCAGTGGGCATGAATACTGCTTCAGAAGCTGACGCTCAGAGGCAAAACACCGTCAGGATGACGGATCCTTTCAGTGCAAATAACATTTTGCTCAAGCAAAACAGTTTTAAAACTCAGACACGAATAGGAAAGGGGAGGCACTTAGCCCCGATACACCTGGCCTCTCCTCCCCTGCAGTGCTGCAAAATGCATGACTCTTCGCGCACAACAATCTGCGACAGAACTTGATTTGACATATTGGGTTAATACACGATTATGAAAATCCATAGTAATTCAAGGGAACACTTAGCTGACAAGGTTGACAAAAATGAATGTATTCGAGAGCTCTTCGTTTTCTTTTTCTCCCTAAATGTTTCCTCTGGCTGTCGCAGCTTTCGATGGTTTGTTATCCAAACATCAAATAAACTGATCTAGTCAAGGTATTGAGTGGTTTCAATTACTAAAAGGAAAGATTGGGATTCCATTTAAAAAAAAAGAACTTCTCTAATCTTGGACTTGGGCGGGGCGCGGTGGCTCATGCCTGTAATCCTAACACTCTGGGAGGCTAAGGCTGGCGGATTGTTTGAGCTCAGGAGTTCGAGACCAGCCTGAGCGAGAGCCAGACCCCATCTCTATTTAAAAAAAAAAACTTGGACTTGTTCCTTTAAACGTTGTCAATCTGCTCTATGCTTGATGGTCGCGTGGAAAGTGGTGACCAACTTCTTCCCTAAGGAATTAGCATAAATGGATTTGAGTCACAGCAGGGGAGAGCAAGGGGATACTTGAAATTTTCCTGATTGTGTAGTGCTACATTGTATGGAGAATCTTCTTTCTTTTTTTTCTATCTTCCCTTCTTGCTATCATGGAGCCTGACTCCTATGGAAACTGTGATATAGCGATGTCAAGCCACAGAACCAAGAGAAATCGTGGAAAACCCATCAGAAATTTTTCTTTGACCACTAATGATTCTAGGATCAAGTTTGGGAAATGCTTAGAATCTGTGACTGCATAGGTCTCCTGAAGGTGTAGATACTTCTACTAGAAGTTAATGAATTCAAGTAAACTAGGAAAATGCTGCTCTAAATTCATGTCCTTTATTCAGTAAGAGAGTTTGTGTTTGCCTAGGTTATCTGGATAAATGACATAATATTTTTTTAATTCATATCCATCCATCCATCTATGAAAAGCATGCATGCCTCTGATATGCCGGGTGTTCCAGTAGGTATGGATGATGCAGAGACACACAGTCCCTGACTTCAGGTCCCTTAATCGTCCACGCCTCAAGCCACCCCACCCCACCCACACACACAAGGAGGAAACAGATGTAAAAAGGAGACAATTGCATATGATGCAATTTTCTTTCTGCAAAGAAAAATAAAAGATGGTATGAGAGCATCGTGACTGGTTTTGGGGCATTCAAGGAAGGCTCCCAGAGTGTACTAGTTTGCTAGGGCTGCCACAACAAAATACTGCAGACTGGGTGCCTTGAACATCAGAAATTTATTTTCTCATAGTTCTGGAGCCTGGAGGTCCGAGATCAAGCTGTAGGCAGCATAGGTTTCTTCTGAGGCCTCTCGCCTTGGCTGGTAGATGGCTGTCTTCTCCCTGTGTCTTCACATGGTCCTCCCTCTGTGTTATGTCTGTGTCCAAATCTCCTCTTGTTATCAGGACACCAGTCACATTGCATTAGGACCTACCCATATGACCTCATTTTACTTTAATTACCTCTTTAAAAGCCCTGTCTCCAAATACAGTCACGTTCTAAGGTACAGGTAGTTACGACTTGAATTTGGGGAAGGGCAGGACACAGTTCAGCCCATGATACAGGGGAAGTGACTTCTAAGCTGAGACTTGAAGAGAAAGTAAGATTTAGTCAGATCAAGACTTGGGTAAGAGGGAGAACATTCTGTGCTAAAGGAGCCCACGTGTCCAGGCCCGGAAGGCAGAGAAAGTGGTATATGCAGCCAGCTGCAAATACTTTAGGATGCCTAGAATCTAGATGTAACGTGGACAGCAGCATGATTTGAGGCTAGAGCCATGAGGAGGGCTGGATTGTGAAGGTCCTTGTTATTCGAGGTAAGGATGGGACGAGAGGGCACATGCAAGAATTTTAAGCAAGAGACTGAGGATCACAATCACCTTAATGCAGTATCTAAGGACCGCTGCTGGGTGCTCAAACGTGTAGCAGGAGCCTTGCAGAAGCAGCCTGCGTACCTTTCACAGAGGGACATGAATGGTGGAGGTGATGAGGAGAGTAAGATTCCTTGCATGTGGAGGTGAACTTATGAAAGCGTTCACACAGAGGTTCTCATTTAATCCTCACAAATTAACCCCAATTCACAGCTGAGAAAACTAAGGCTCAGAGAGCTGGAAGGACTTGCTTCTCTAAGGCCACACGGCTAGCAAGGGGCCAGCCTGCGTTGGAGCTCTGGCCTTTCTCACCTTTCGCCCCCTGCCTCTTTCTAGGAAACCCACCTTTTTTTCTGAGTAGTGAACTACATTCTCTAGCTTGTCTTCCAAGAAGCCCTGCAGTGCATATTTCTTTGTGGTGTCCTCGACATCCTTGTTAAAATGCTCACTCTTTTAAGGAACAAAAAAGCTGTTATTTGAGAGGCATTTACTGCCATAATTACAGCCACCATTTGGTGAAGCTGAGTGAGAAAACCCCAGTGACTTAAAAGACAAACCACATTCCATATGCCACAATCTGTCAGGGGCCAGCATTTGACAGAAAACAGTTTGATGGAAACTTTTCTGTTGTTGGTTCAAAAGAGGTGGGCACTCGTTGCAGTGAACCGCTCTGAAACATTGATACATTTTTCTCATTATTGCGTTGTGTTTTCCCAACTACTTTCATGTGCTGTCTTTCTAATGTTTTTTCCCCTGTCTTTTATCATAACCTTTCCCCCAAAGGGCTACAGGCTCTTTGGACTCTGAATACCATTAGCAAGATCACATTTCTTTCTTTTCATCTTTGTTGTCTGGCCCTTTGTGGTCCCCTCTTAGACACAGGGACCAAGAAAGCTTTCTCATTATGCTCTCCTGACATGTACACATCAAAAAGGACCAGAAGGGGAGACAGCAGTGGTTCTCGCTGGGCCCGGCCACCCTGAGACAGAGCTGAGATTTCTGCAGTGGGCACCTTCCTCCTCTTCATTTGTCTTCATGGTTCCATCTCACCCTCTCAACATACCCCTTGTCTCCAAGGCTTCTCTGCCTTGACCAAAGTCTGATTGAACCCATGCTGAATTTGTAGTTTTGCATAATAAGTAATTTACACTAGAAGTTATCAATAATATCCATGGCTGGGTATGGTGGCTCACATCTGTAATCTCAGCTCTTTGGGAGGCCGATGTCAGAGGATTGCCTGGGTTCAAGAGTTTGAGACCAGCCTGGGTAACATCCGAAGACCCCATCTCTAAAAAACTTTTTAAAAATTAGCTGGGTGTAGTGGCACATGCCTGTAGTCCCAGCTACACAGGAGGCTGAGGCAGGAGGATTGCTTGAGCACTTGAGCACAGGAATTGAGATTGTAATGAGCTGTGATGACGCCACTGCACTTCAGCCCAGACAACAGAGCAAGGCCCTGTCTCAAAAAAAAAAAAAAAAAAATTCCTAATAATCATTCATTTAGACCAGTGATTCTCAACTGGGTGTGATTTTGTCTCCCAGGGGACATTTGGAAACATCTGGGAACGTTTGTTACATCCTGGGGGAAGAGATGTTAGTAATGTCTAGTGGGTAAAGGCCAGGGACACTGCTAATGCACAGGAAAGCCTCTAGAACAAAGAATTATCTGGCCCAAATGTCGATAGTGTTGGAGTTGAGAAACTCTGATTTAGACAACTAATACTTAAGACTTATTTCTATGTCAGGCCTTATTATAGAAATAAAGGATTCTGTGATAAATAGGACCTTTGCTCTCTAAGTGTTCACTATCTAGAGGGGGTACATTAGAATTTTTTTCAGCTGCAAGTTAAAAGACAACCAGAGAACGTCTTCAAGATACTTTAAATTTTCTCATGTAACAGAAGTTTGAAAACACATAGTTTTAGGATTGTCCAATTGGACAACTCAGCAAGGTCACATATCTGGGTGATCTTCCCCAGAATGTTTTTAGCTTTCCCCTCGTAGTTGCAAAATAGCTGTCACATCTCCACTGCCACCAAACAACCTCCGAGGCAGGATGGATGGAAGGCATAAGGGCTCTTCTTTGATGCATCCACTTCTTTTCTTATGAAGGAGAAAAATCATTTCCAGAAGCTCCCCGATGCCCAGCTTGCTTCCTCTTATATCCTACAGGCCGGATTGGGACACCTGCCCGTTCTTGAACCCTTCAAGCAAAGTTCAGAATGGGAATTTCATCAGTGACTTGGGCTAGAGGTCAGCAAACTTTTTCTGTAAAGGGCCACATAGCAAATATTTTAGGCTTTATGTGCAGTATATGGTCTATGTTGCATATTCTTCTTTCCACTTTTACAATCTTTAAAATGTAAAAACTATTCTTAGCTCGTGGGCTATAGAAAAATAGGCCACAGCCCATAGTTTGTTGACCTCTGGAAAAAGGACTTTTGAATACCTGGACAAAATCAGAGTTCTTTTAGCAAGGAAAATGATGGTAATGGTGGTAAATGGGCCGGCCACAGAATGGTGCACAAGCAAAAGTTAATTATAATACAGTGGGACAAGTGCCATCATAAGGATGTGTGGAAGAGGCCATAGCAGCCAGCCTTCGAGATGGCCCCCAGTGACCCATGCCTCTAGTATTCATGCCCTTGTGTTGGGTTGGTTTCTTATACCAGTAGAAGTGACAGTATGTGACTTCAGAGACTACATCATTGCCCATTGCAGGGGCAGCCAGTCGCCATGTTATGATGACACTCCAGTAGCCTTCGAGAGGCCCATATAGTGAGGAATGAACTGAAGCCTTCCACCCACTCCCAGCTCCATCTTGCCAGCTATGTGAGTGAGCTACCTCGGAAGCAGATTCTCTAGCCCCAGACAAGCCTTCCATTGACTGAAGTGTTGGCTGAGCTTGATGGCAACCTCATGAGAAACCCTGAGTCTGAACTTCTAAGCTAAGCTGCTTCCAAATTCCTGGCTCACAGGAACTGTTAGATAATACATATCAATTATTTGAAGTCCCTTAGTTTTGGAGTGATTTCTTATGCAGCCATAGATAACCAATACAGCAGTTTGTAAGGAGGTGGGAATGCCTCAGTCTCCAGAATTTTGGAATGACATCTTCAGATACTAGTGAGACAGTGACGGGGCGTGGTGATGATGGTGGTGGTCGTGGTCGTGGGGAACAGACTATGAGTCAGGAAACCACAAATGACCACTAGTTCATTTGTGAACATAGAGCAAACGAATTCACTTCCTTGGACATCATGAGCAAGTCCTGGGAGGGTGAATAATTGTCAGAAAAATGACAGAGCTATCAAAAGTATATGGAATAATCTATTATTGCGATATAAGGCTGAGTTCTATTTTCTCTGAGGTAGTATATAACTTACCTGTTTTCCCTATGAATTTTGAAAAGCAAAATACAGAAAAACCTATAGTGCCCAGAGAGGCTGGACAGGAGTCTAAATGTCCTACATTAGGAAAAGCAACTACGCAAGGAGTGGTGATTCAGGACCAAGGACAGTACCCTATATACACCTGTCCCCCACCCCAACCCTAGGGAAAATTTGGGGCTTGGTATGCATTTTCTGACATCCATTCTCTGATATGTAAAATTAGAGGAGTTGAATCATACGATATTTAAAACTCAGCTCTGATATTCTGTAAATGTATGATTCCACGTTATTTGCCCTGCCGTCAAACACTTGCAGTTTCTGCCAATGCAGAAGGTCAGTCCTGTCTATCAGACAGACACAGCATTGAAGGCGATATACTGAACTCACACCAACTTACCAGGGAAGGAGGACACACAAAGGGCTAATTTATTTCTCTTTATTGGGCTCACTTCACTACTGTGTGCTATCATTTGCCAAGCCCTGCAGGGGATAAAGGTGGGGAAGTCACAGAATTTTTCTGCAAAAAGTTTGCCATCTAGAGGAGGAATAACAGCCTCAAACAACTCTCCTTACTGCACTCCTCTTTCCCCCTTTAGATCTATACTATACTTGCCCCCTAAATCAGCCTGACTCTCAGAGAAGAATCTTGTAACAGATATTTTTACTTTGATGTGAGTTTAATTCATTGTGTTACTGTGCATTTTAAACCTCATCTATTTTATGGAATGCAAGGCTTAATCTTCTCTTAAAGAAATTTCAAGCTATCATCAACAGGCATTTTTTAATTTGGTTAAATTCACCATCAAAGTTTCTTCATCTGCAAAACGGGGCTAACGGCGTTGGCACTGCCTATTTGTAGCTTTATGTCAGCTTAGCACTCACCTTTCCATTGCTGAACTAGTATCTCCAACTTTCAATTTCATGTGTTTGGACCGTTGATCTTATCTGCTGCTTGGCCACTGGAATGGCTGTAGACTTGAGCTGGTCAATGATAGCAAACTGTTCCACTGTTGATAGAGATTCGTTCAAGGCAAGGGCATAGGGCCAAAGGAGGCCAGTCGGGCTCTTTCCACATGATCTGATTTCCACTTCGTGTGGAATTGCAGTCTACAAGGATGATGTAAACTTTAGCTGCTTGCAGGAAGTCATCTGCAACAGGAGAAAATGACAGTCACATGTTAAATAAAAAAAAAAAAAGTGAAGCCAAGACACAGAAGGGGAAGGAGAAAGAGAGAATGACAGAGAATAATATGAGAGAGGTAAAGAGAGTGGTAGTTTGGTCTCTGGATCTAGCCAGGCCTGAAGGCAGCACACTTTATAGAAGCCAATAAATTCCCTTGTATGCTTATGCATACTTAAGAATGCTTCTTTCATTTACAACCTAAAAGACTAATATATAACTTTAAGAGAACCAAGTAGAATAAGATTTTTGAAAGCTCTTTGTCAAACACTACAAAAAACCTACAGTAATGTTCTCTGGAACCAACCCTTTAATCTCTCCACATGTGTCTAAGTGCTTAATACATATTATTCCGTTCAGTTCTGTCCTGCAGCCTTCATGCCCCAATGATGGAGAAAACCTTCAATTTTCCTTCCTTTGATATTAAGCTAATGTGTTTCATTTATTAAATTTGTTCTTTCAATGTGGGTTAAAATGCATAGCTACTCAAAGTTAAGTGCCACCAGCTTTTTGCATTGCTTTATAGCAAGAACCTTCAGAGAACCACCGCTCTTGTGATGTTCTGCTTAAATGGCAGCGAAATGGCTGCTGTTTGGGGTAATAGAAAACTCTGCTATTGCGGCCTGGGTTTCGTCTGTATTAAGATGAATCCATTATAGCAACATTCCTGAAATTCTGAGGCAGGACAAAAACTTTTGCAGATGTTTTCTCAAATCAATTTCTCTCTTCTTTCTGGTTCTCTAGAAAGTCTTACCTTCCTAAAGTATTTTTAGGAAGTCTTTTTAAAGCTTTGACTTATAGTCAGAACTATACTTTTATTTTATTTTTTTCCCCCAAATTGAAATATGTCTGCTGGAAGCATGTGACTTTTTTTTTTTTTCCTCCAAAAGTAGCCATGTGTTTGGAATACAGTTTACAGATGCTGAAGATTTAAGGCTTTAAGTGAAAGCAGAGGCTGAGGCACGGTCTAAAAGTTTGGTGTATGTACACTTCCAGCTGATAGAAGTAGTTTTGGGCCCTTCCTCAAGGAGCCACTTAGCTTAGCAATTCCTAAAAATTGATCTTTAGCCTCACAAGTCTTCCTGATAAGGTATTTAATAATTGAGAACATGCTGGTCCATTCTGGAATTTTTACTTTTGGTTTCCTCGATTTTCATTATTACACACAACCAAAGTCTATTCTTAAAAATATATTAAGTAGTTACTAAGTAGTTATTCATACTTACTCAAATTTGACATCCAGAAACTAATTGTAGTGCACTAATAGATTTACTGAGGCCTCAAATTCAGTATTATTAATAACTTAGCATGTGCCAGCTACGCTGCTCCTGACTCTGTTCCTCAGTAATAGCAAATTCCTTACCCGTTAGGGCCTTTGCACTTGCTGTGTCCTCTGCCTTGTCAAGCAGTTTCTTGGCGCTTCCTACAATCGGCTCCTGGGGAGTCATTTGAACTAACCTAAGTGCCACGTAAGTGGCAAGATGGAGCCAACTGTATGAAGCAATAAGAAACTGCACAAAACTGTATGCCAAGGCAGAGGACATAGCAAGTGCAAAGGCCCTGATAGGTAAGGAATTTGGTCTTACTCAGGAAAAATGACTCCCCAGGGCTGCCTTCCCTGCCCCGCCCCATCTATTATAAATTGGCCGCCAGTCATCCTTGGTTACCTTACCCTGTTTTATTTCATATATTGCTTTTTGCTATTTACTGTCAGTCTTACCCCCAGAATTTCAGCTCCATGACAACAAGGGCCTGGTTTGCCTTTTTCAAATCTGTGTCACCAGCTTCTAGAAACAGTGCTAAATGCCCAGTGGGTACTTGATAAAGGTTTGTTGGATGAAAAAATCAGGCTGTCATGCAACCTCACACAGTGGCATGCAGATGTTCGATTCCTCCTGGACATTGGTAGCAGGTAGCGTAGGTGAACTAGGGTATGTATTGCTGAGCTAAAAAAGAATTACAGATTTTTAAAAAGTTTCAGAGTCACTAATCAAGAAGAAGGGTTCTTCACCTGGAATTCATATATAGACTCTAGATACCCAGCAACCTCCTGGAATTATTCCTCATATTCCCAAGGGATGGACAGCACTGGCTGGGGGCAACTTGCTGCTAATCTAGACCGAGTCTAACCCAATTCTGCAGCACAAAAGCACACACTTGGGCCTGCATTCAGGTTCCATGCAAGTTGCAAATCAAGCACTTGTATTTGCCTTTATGGTTTCACGGATAATGTATTAAAGAATGTTTGGAACTACTCAGGCACCTAAGCAGTTTGTGTAAGGATGTGCAAAAATAAAGCAGAAAATATATCTTTAATGTGCTAATTTCTCTGTTGTCCAAAAGTATTCATGGTTTTACACCTCATGTATGACTGAGGCATTTCTGCACAGTTTGCTTCTACTGTCAATCCTGTGGATGTCTAAGATTTCACACTCTGGAGTCGGATAGGTTTCTGCAGGCCCGAAGACTGCATCACTATGCACGGGCCACTAATCCTCACTGGGCCTCAGTTTTGACATCACTGCATTATAGGATTGTGACAAGGAGCACATGGTACTATATGCCAAGCCCCGTTCTGGCTATTTTTATATATTAACTTAATTTTAATATAATCCTCATCAGAATCTATGAGGTAAGTCATCTAAAAATCACTGCTATTCTACAAGGATGCCAAAATCATTGCTGTTTTACAAATGAGAAATTGAGTCACTGAGGAGTTCAGTAATTTGATCAAGGACACAGAGCTATTAAATGTCCTTGCAGAATTCAAGTGGCTGCTCTGTCCATATGCAATCCCACAGGGCCTAACACGCGGGGTAAATGGAGCCCAGCACAGAGCAAGCATTTAATAGACGTTGTTATTGTTTCATTGAAAATGTTACTTAATGTTAGAATAGTTGGCAGCAGAGCTACTCCCAATGTAGTCCAATCCCCGAAGACATTATGAATGTTCTATTTTCCTGGGCCAGAACGTAGTATGGGTAAACCAAGCTTGGACTGCAGAGGTTTGGTGAAACATTTCTCTTGGTCCTCAGTGACAGTGACAAATGCAGCCCAAACTGTGATATGCAGTACTCAAGGGCATCGGCAGTGGAGTCCTCACGTTTAGTTTTGTGGCATGATTTTGGTCATGATCCTGGTGACTTGTTCCAGCCAGGTTCTCCAGTCATCCCCAGAAATTATTTGGTTTCTTCAACATCCTTCTAATAAACTCTCTTCCACCTTTTTGTTTTCTTAAACATGTTCTATTTTCTTGCAACTAAGGACCCCGAGACTTTCATTTCATTTGGCCATCAAATATTTATGGAGCTCCCAGCCTGAGCAAGAGTGAGACCCCGTCTCTACCAGAAATAGAAAGAAATTAATTGGACAGCTAAAAATACATATAGCAAAAATTAGCCGGGCATGGTGGCGCATGCCTGTAGTCCCAGCTACTCAGGAGGCTGAGGCAGAAGGATCGCTCGAGTCCAGGTGTTTGAGGTTGCTGTGAGCTTGGTTGACGCCACGGCACACTAACCCGGGCAAACGATTGAGACTCTGTCTCAAAAAAAAAAAAAAAAAAAAGAATAGAACAAAATGGAAATATGCATGTACACTACTAAGATAAGCATCATTTTGTGCATTTTTATTTTACTTATGTCTATGTGTGTATGTAGATACGGGGTCCTTCTGTGTATTTCTTATTG
>CAUYSK010018208.1:0-76724 GCA_963575035.1 Avahi laniger
TAGCTCACAGCAACCTCAAACTCCTGGGCTCAAGCGATCCTCCTGCCTCAGCCTCCCGAGTAGCTGGGACTACAGGCATGTGCCACCATGCTCGGCTAATTTTTTCTATATATTTTTAGCTGTCTAATTAATTTCTTTCTATTTTTGGTAGAGACGGAGTCTCATTCTTGCTCAGGCTGGTCTCGAACTCCTGAGCTCAAACAATCCGCCTGCCTCGGCCTCCCAGAGTGCTAGGATTACAGGCGTGAGCCACTGTGATTTTCTTTTAATGTGAAGAAAAAAACAAAGACACAGTAATAGCCAACAATATTTTTTAATTCCTTTTTCCAGAATTGACCTTTTATTATATCATATAGTGCAATTAATTAAACATATTCTTTTATTGATTAGGCAAAAAAAAATGGAAGATGCCAGAGGTGCAGACTCAGGTAATACAGACTAACAACCCATAATGCACCGAGGATTCCATCCAAAAGCATATTAAAGTAGAACACACAGCAACACTCATTAGAGAAGAAATCTCTTCCAATTAAATGTCATGCCTGTGCAGCTTCTAGTTTGGGAAATATCTAATTCTGTTGTTGTTTTAGAAAATATATGGGTTTGTTTCTCCCTTAAGCCCAGTTGTTACATTTATTTAAACTTTGGTATGTTTTATACAGTCAGTAAAAAAGTAATAATTGACTTTGATTCATGTCAGAGCAACTCGGTATGTTCATTCTGCTTTTTTCTCTTTTCCGTTTCAGTTCAAATTGCCTGCTCTAGCACTGCACGTTTTCCTCATGCCTCCATCACTATAAGCCACCAAAGCACAATGGAGCTGACATTCACTGGACACCTGTTAAATGCCAAGCATTATAACAAGTGTCTTTGCATCTATGACTTCATTTACACATGTAGTGTCTTCAATGGACTTGTGTGCAACCAAAGACCCAGAAAGGTTAGAAGTATCCAGGGTCACAAAGCTAGTGATTGGTGGGTTCATACTGAAACCCCATCTGATTTCAAAGCACCTTCTTCCTGTTATATTGTCAAATAAGATAGTTAGAGATCAATTCATCAAGAACACTATGCACCCCAGGAATGAATGCAAGTTAGGAGTCCCTGAAGACTAAAATGGTGCTAAAAGCGATGGATGAATGGAAGCAGAAAGAGAGGTCTTGTGTTTGACATACAGTCCTTTGGCTCTCTCTCTGTCTCTTCGGGAGCACCAAGAGGGTGGGTGAATTGAGTATTGCTGAGTTCAGTGTTGAGCAGTTCTAGATCAGGAAGAAGGATCTGAAAGCTTATAGACCAGCCAAAACAAAACTTTCACTTAAATGAACATTGATTCATTCTTTCATGCAATGAATACGTATCGTATGTGTCTATGAGTGTCTGTGAGTGACCAAGCTTACAAAGATGAATGGTTCTTCCCTCAAGGACTTCAGTGTCTACTGGGGAAGAGAGAGAAATTAATAAGCTATTGGAGTAAATCTGATAAAATATATTGTCTGCTGCACTTAGATGCCCCTTATATAACCAATATATTGCTGGGACATGCTAATTTTTGACAACCCAGAATCCACCCCACCTTGATTTCCTTTTGAAGGACTATCTCTCCCTCACTGGAAAGTCTGCTGAGCCTGTTAAATTTAGGCTCCCTTTACTCACCAACAAACAGCCACCTGACCCAAGTTGGAAGAGTGTTCAGTCTCTAGAGTGAAGAAAGAGGGTAGAAATGTGGGAAAATGATGGAAAATCATTCGTTCTGGGGCAGAGCACTGACAACACTTGAATGGCTCCTAGACCTATTCCTTCCATACCTTACCAGTTTTTGTCAATTTCTGAGTCAATTTCTGGCCCACCCTGAGAGCTGACAGAAATCCTTCCAATAAATCCCCTTTGTTAAACAATGTAAAGACATGAAAGATCACTTTGGTGAGATATTGGTTTTTGGGGACAAGGCTGAAAGCAGGGAGACCAGTTAGGGGCCATTGCAGTAATCCAGGCGAGTGATGGTAAGAGACTGAACTCCATGGCTGAGAGATGGTGAAGGGAGGACAGATTCCAGAAACAGACAGCACTAGCTGGACTTGGTGACTGTTTCTAGGAATATAGAAGAGTAAGATAAGCAGTTTGTCAGTGAAACAAAATAGGACAGCTCCCCTCACCTCCTTTCTGTTGGTCTAGCTAGAAGGTACGTTCTGACTTGGCTTTGGTTTTAGTAGCATTTTCTTACTTGCTAAGGTTGCCTTCTTCCATCTCCACCCTCCCAGCCCTGAGATGCACATGTCACTTTCTCCTAAAAAAATGATCTCTATTATCTAGGAAACTTGGCAGAGACACCAAATTCCTCTTTTCATCTTGTATCGTAGAGCCCAGGGGTACATGTTCAAGTAGATCCTTGGAAATAGTCTTGGATGGCACGTAGTACTGCAACATCAACAAGCACACTCTAATGATGACTATGTGTCACAGGGATACTTACTAAGTCTGTGATCTCATTTACACGATCACCTACGTGACCACAGCCCACGCAGTTCACACAGCCTCACCACACCTTCTCTACTGGGATTCTCGGGTGCTCTGTGCTATCAGCTCTGCTACAGAGGAAAGGTGTTCAAATACTTGTGGTCATGTGGAAAGAATTCAACAGCGCTTGGGTGTGCAGAGCTGGACTTGGTGGACTGTGCTCTCCCCTCAAAAGGAGCACATAGGGCAGGAACAGACAGCAACCTCTATGAGTCAGGGCCCGCTCTGCCGGCCTGTCCTTTGCACCATGCCTTTTGAACCAATAAATACAGTAACACCCATAACTGTAATCTCTTATCTGCAGGAAAATAAGCCAGTAGCAAAGTTGTGCAAGATACTGAACAAGCATCCACAAGAAGCAAGGACTCCACCCTCCCCAGAAAGCCCCTAAACTTGGATTTGCAGAGCTCGGTTTTGGGATAGAAAAGGTGCACTGACAATGGCTCTGGCTGGGTCTTTCTGCAGTTTTTCATATTAGAAGATGCCCTGAAACCTGGGTATCTTAAAAAAAGAAAAAATAACGCATTTTTACAAACATACTGGTAGTACCGGAATATCGTATTATTTCCTGGGTGATTTTTTTGAAAGATTAAAGCAAGGTATTGGTATATTCTAGTAGCTTCTGGAATCTCAGCATTTTCAAAGTCATGTTATTGAATAACTCCCATACGTAAGGTCGTCCAAGTAAACAATATGCTATGGATACTCAAATTGTAAATGAGATCTTTGCGGCAAGGATAAGAAACAGAAATGTCTCACCAACAATTTATGCTCTCAGACAAATTTTGCTGGATAATTAGATCACTATGTTTGTTAACAGCTTGATCACCTGTATTTCATTTCAAATAAAATTGTTTCACTTTCTTTGCCAACAAAGCATACTTGACAGAAATGCCTCAAAATCAATTTCTGCTGCTTCACCAGTTTTATACTTTTTAAATTTAAGGAAACAACAATTAGGATATTTTCAATGAGGAAAAGAACTCCATTAAGCTGCCACAAATGTCAAAAGTTCCTGGCTGTGCTAACACTTATGTAATTGTTCTGGGAACCCCACGCACCAGAATAGACCTACAACGCCAGGCATGACTCACTGAATATTTCTATGCACATACTCTCTAAAACGCTCTCTAATTGAGATTTATTTTTTCAAAGAAAAAGAAAAGAGAGAAAATATGGTACATCAAATCCCAAAGTTCCTTCTGTTATTTTTTGGGAAAGTACTGTTGCCTCACACAAGAGCATTAGAAGATGCTGCTGTTTTCATTAATAAAGCAACCAGATGGACAAGCATTGAAACAGGTTGAAACTTTGAAATTCTTCCTGAAGGAAAAAAAAAAAAAGTTAGAGAACGTGTGGGTTCTCAAATTTCCAAATGGTCCTCATTTTCTCTGGTGACTTAATTCCCAAGTTTGTTTGTTAAAACTTGTGGCTGCTAGCATGTGACCGATGCCCTAATCCCCTGAGCAATGTTAAGGGAAATCATATATGCCATAAAATGCTAATCAGCACAGAAAGGCTCATTGGTTGCAAAAGCTCCAATAGCTTTTATTGAATGTCTTCTATTAAGTCCAAACGCTTGAGGGGAATTTATCAAAGCACACGGTATAAGTGTATCCCAGAAAGCATATGTTTGGTGCTTTCAATACCAAGGTAGTGCACTTTTCATTGGCAATATTCAGAATGGAGTTCAGGAATTCAGTCAGTGGTGAGCCAAACCAGACTTGGCAAGGCCATTCCTCCAGGCAGTTCGAACAGATCTCAGATGGGAATTTTTGTCTAGGCAATAGCAGGGGAGTCCAGCAGATGGTTGTTATCTGTCTGTGTTCCACCTGCAGAGGGCAAAGAGGAGGAATCCGGTCAGTGATAATCATGACTGGACTAAGCAGCCCGGAGCAGGGCCCCAGGGACAGGGTAGGGTTCAGAGAGGAACTCAAGCCCTGCGGAGGACTGATAAGAAAAGGCGGAATTCCACTCTTAGAGAAAGTTAGAGACAGAATGCAGAGGAAGGAACAAGGCAGAAACCCAGCTATTAGAAATGGAATACACGGTAGACCTTGTGGCAAGAATCAAGAGGAAACTTCGCAGCTGGAAATGGAGCAGGAGCTCAGAACAGGACCTGGAGCCCGGCTGACCCGACACTGAGTTACATGAACTACTTACATTCCCTTGAAGAGCGGACTCGGGCCCAGCACCTGCGGTAGGGCTGAGCTGCAGATGAGTCTCCATGGCCCCAGGTGGGGTCAAGCCTGAATACGTGGAAGGCGTCAGGCAGAATGGCCCAACACCACCCACGCCAAACTCCTTCTGGCTTCCCAGAAGGACTTTTATTTTTCACAACTTCATCCCTTTCTGCAAGCTGTTGTTTTTCCCTGTAAGTCCCAAGTTCAAACTCCTCAGGTTGTGCATCCTTCAAGATCTCGTTCAAAAACATCTTTTCTCAGAAGCCCTGCCTGATTCCTCTGGGTTCCAGGAGTGCTTTATACATATCTCCATGATGAACCTTACGACACCTCGTCCTGGTTTAGTTCACGTGTCTCTTTCCCTGCCTAGTCTTCAACCTTTTTGCCCAGTGAGCCTCAGTATCTCCTGAGTCCAGTATGGTGCCAGCACAGAATGCTTGATGATAAATAAATCAATGAAGTGACTGAGGGAATAAATGTTCATTAAAAGAAAATCAATCATTTATTGAAAATTCATTTATTAAATGAAAATCCATCAATCAATAAATGGGTTAATCAATACCATATTGACATGGAATACAAAATACTAACAGTAGTCAGTACGTGTTACTGATTGTCCTGGGCCCCGTGCTCAGTCCTTTATGTAGATTGTCTTCTTTCATCTTCACAAGCACCCAAGGTGTAAGGGCTGTTCTAACACCCATTTTACAGATGAGAAAAGACAGGCATCATACTAGGATCTTTAACAACTCGGTCTGGGATGTTTGTCCTACTCAGCAACAGGATCCCTCGATTTTTGGGCGCTGGTTGCTGGTAGGGGATGGTGGTGAGGGTGTTATCAGGCTCCGCTGTGTCTCTGCTTCCCTCCTTCACTCCGTGTATTGGATTAACAAGGAGAGTATGTGGCATGCAATCCCATTGCCAGATCCCACATGATGTCTGTCTTTCCCCTCCCAAGGGGAGAGGCCATACTAGAATGGGCCAAAGTCCCCTAAGTCTCCTTTGAGCTCTTCAGCTTGCAAGCCTTAGGGTGTGGGATGTGGCAGAAACTGAAGTGAAATTATAAGGAATTTTTGTATTCACCTGGTATTTGCCAGCTGCCTCATTCCAAAGACCACATAAAGTACTTTACATACATTATCCTCTTTAGTCCTCACTCCACCCTGTGATGTAGGTGTCCTTATCTCCTAACCTACACTACGCACCTGAGATCTCCGGAGGTTTAGCAACTGCCTAATGTCCCAGAAGCTGGTGGCAGAGCCAGGATTTGAACTGAGGACCACTTGGCTCCAATCTGATGCAGTTCAACAAATACCTACCAAGCACCTCCTCATGGACATACGCACGCCTGTCGCACGTACCATATTACCCCCAGTACCCCCTGGTGTTGGGGACATGGCCATAATTACCTTCTCTGGCTATTGTTCAGGGTCTCCTTTAAAAGCATGATTTTAGTGGCAGCTTTTTGGTCTGCTTATTGGAAAAAGTCATACAGATCCCACTCATTGGTATCTTTGGCGTCACTTAGAGACAGAAGCCATCTATGACAGTGGGTAAGATGAATAAAAGCTTTAGCTGGGAAATCCAGAATACTCCTCCTGACTTCTGCTGTTCTCTCTTTTGCTCTTTAGCAACTCGCGTGCTCATGGTTTACATACAGCTGTCTTTATTGACTTGCTCACGATGGATGATAACCTGTTGAAATGCACCCGTAGGAGAGACATGGGCCCAGAGCCCGCACCCCGCACTGTTTGCTTTGTGAAATTCCAGACTGTTTAATCTGCTCTACCTCATCCTAATAACTCCAGATTCCACTTTTCTTAATGACGCTCCCCTCCTTAAATGCCTACACAGTTATCTTTGAAGAAAGAGAAAAAGAATAGATGAATCATTTGCAGGAAATGGGGGGAGAGATGTGTGGTTGGAACGGCAGATGGCTGAGCGTGTGGGCACATAGCTGTCTCTGTTGTTTCTTCCACCACCCTCTGGAAACGACTCCTTTGGAAGTGTACATTCATTCCAGGGTGGGGGCTGTGCCCGCTTGCAGGTACTAACACGTAAATCCACATCCACTTGGGTTCATCTTAGACAATCAAATTCTGGGCTCAAGCCCATGTTGGACTATTTATTCTCTCCTTTAAGTTTTGACATTAGACTGTCTAAAGTTTCTATTAGTGGCAACAGAATTTCTTGAGCTGCCTTCTTTCTCCAGCAGGATATGAAGTAAGTAGGTGAATGTTCTTCATGTGCCACAGTGCAAACTCCCTGACCTCATGAGGGACTAGCAAATGCCCAGAGGGAAGCCAGAGGAGGCAGAATGTACATTCAGTTAAAAATGTGGGTTAAGGAGGAAAACACAAATTGTTCTTGCTGGGTTTTTCTGTGGTGGGGGCACAGAAAGGACATAAAGATACTGCAGTCTCCGGACAAGTACTCATGGGTAGGTCCCCAAAGCTACCCTGTGTTGTACATATGGAATGAAAATGAATTGTTTTCATTTCACTTGAATAACTGAAATAAGTTTCCAGAATCCAAGAGTACATGAAGTTTGAAAGACTAGGACTTTTCCAGAAGGCTTCATTTAGCCCTTCTGTTACTTCTATGCAAATTTCCAAATGTCATCTGGATATATATGCTAGGATAAATATTTGTTATTATTTTATTTTTAGATGTATACAGCTCGTTTTATCCACAGCCTCTCTTTCATTGCTTTTTTTCGCCTCCTTTCATCACCACCATCTGCCCTCCCTCCCCTAGACCCAGACCACAGTACACAAATGTGCAGAAAGATGAGAGCTTGTCTTTTTTTCTGTAGAGCAGTAAGTGTTTCGGTAAAATATGCATCTAAAAGTTGGGATACGTGTCTTAGCACAAATTATTATGTATCACTTGGAAACAAAGCGTTGTGATTAAGAGCATTTTTTAATGAACATGCCTTTAAAAATCAACTTTAATAATAATGAACATTACCTGATTAAGCATGAGTCAACTCTGTCCAGAAATCAATCTGAATAATGCTAAAAAATATTTCAGCAATCATAGATCTTCTTAATAATAGAATTTCTACCCCAGTATGGTAGAATAGGTAATAATATTACCTATTATGATGTGGTGACTCTTTTATCTCAAAAAGCCATTCATATGAATCTCCACAAAAGCACTAATTCTTGGATCCTAAAAAAAACCTTCAAAATTATTCTCTATAATTTTAAGTCACTATACCAGACCAGTTTCTGTGTATCTCAAGATTTCCCGGCTCCACCCGACCCCCACACCTCAGCCTCTTCTTGAATGGACATCCTGCGCCCTGCTATCTCAGTCTCCTGAGGAAGAGGAGGGGCTTTGGGAAGATCACATCTCGCCCACTGCAAGGGAACCTCAGTGGCTCCAGGACACATCTCTCACCTGATGAGACTCATACACCTTAAACCTTATGGCTGCTCTTCTGCCACCTCTTCCAGGCAGTTCAGTGAGAGGTGGAATTCGACTTACCCAATGGCTCCCTTAAGTGGCTGAGAAACGACCCAGAAGTGCAGACGAGTTAAATTTTCAATCAAGGGACTAAAGCCCAGGAAGATAAATCTCTCTTTCTTCCTTCAATGTTCCTTCCCACAGCCCTCCCCACCTGGTGGATTATTTCAACGTGACGTTCTGGACCCAACAACTAGCTGTGTTTCCTTATGAAGTTACAGCCAGTTCCTCTACACACCACCTAGTATTCGTATTCCTTCCTTTCCTGCCCCACCTTTTTCTCCACTTTTATAGCCCTGGAATTGCACTTCCCAACATAGCCTTAGCAAGTAGTAATCTTTGCCTTAGGTTTTATTTTCTAGGGAAGTTGGCTAAGACAATGATTTAAAAAAAAATCCCATGTTATCTCTTCCATTTGGCCTCCTGCCTACAGTCTATTTTCATCTTAATAAGAGGGATGAATGGAGTTCTAGAATTCCCATTATGTTTAACGAGAGTTGCTCCAGTGAAGTGTCTCTGGGTTGAAAATATGTTCCCTAAATCTCATCTAACTTTTCCATGAGTTTAATCTCACACAATATGGCTGGATGCTAGTAGTTATTTTCTTGGATTGGCTGCTTAGTTCTAGTTTGATATGGTAGCTTTTCCTATATACATCCTACCTGTAGGTATTTATGGACTTACTTCCTGATTTCTATCTGACCATCTTTGTTGCTATCCTGTCTTCTTTGTGTCCTTACCACCCATTTTATTTTCAGTGCATTTAGGAAATATGTACCTGAGATAAAGCCAGTTTGAGCTAATATTCAAAATCCTTTTGATTTCTATCTTGTGTAAAATACGTGTCTTTTAATCAGCCGCTGAAAGATATCAGCTGCCAAGAGCAATGTGATATTTGGGGATTGCAGACACTTCCATCTCCAGACTGAGAAAGAAACAAGGGGACTTTTCCACTTCTTTCTTTCATGGGCGAGATCCTTTCTTCGCACGGAGGAGTCGGGAGTGAGGAGAAGGGCTTTCAGATGTTTAGCAGTATCACTCTCCTCTGCTCATGCGGAGGGCAGGGACCTTGGTGCTACACGAGTATGTTAAGGCTGTTATTTTATTGAGTTAAAATTCCTGAGAAAGTTTTCATAGATAATCTACGGCTAAAACGGAATTTAAGACAAACGAGTCTCCTGGAGTTAAAATAAAACAAACAAAACCCTGGGTTCTTTGACCTTGAGCAAACCTAAAGAGTAAGGATAGTTTTTTCATTACAATGTGAGATTTAAAACGAATTGGAAAGGAAAAGTTAGGCATCCATGAATTATGTTTCTAAGTGGCTTTAGAATTGTAGCTCTACATTTTTTCTATTTTTCAATGAAGGATTGATAAATGGTATATAAGTTCAGTGGCTAAAATGAACTTCATATTAGGGTCGAAAAATAAGCTGTAAAAATAAAATAGGATCAACAATCCACTCAAAAAATGAGTAAAGGATATGAACAGACGGTTCACAGGCAAAGAAATTCAAATGGCCTTTAAACATACGGAAACATGCTCAACTTGACTCTTAATAAGAGAAATGCAAGTTAAAGTTACCATGGTATACCCATATTCATCTATCAGATTGGCAAAAGGTTTGAGAGTACACTGTGTCACCTAAGGTACAGGGAGATACATTACTGGGTGGAATGCAAACTAGCACAATCTCTGAAGGGGGCATTTGGGTGATACCTATCAAAATTACACACTCACATACTCTGCCCAATTTCATGTTCAAGAATTTATCCTACAGGCTGGGCAGGGTGGTCATCTCAGCACATTGGGAGTCTGAGGTGGGAGGCTCACTTGAGGCCAGCAGTTTGAGACCAGCCTAGGTAATATAGTGAGACCCTGACTCCACAAAAAATAAAAAAAAATTTAGCCAGGTGTGGTGGCGCCTGTAGTCCTAGCTACTTGGGAGGCTGAGCCAGGAGGATTGCTTGAGCCTGCGAGTTGGGGGTTGCAGCTGAGCTATGATCACGCTACCGCACTCCAGTCTGGGCAACGCAGCTAGACCCTGTCTCACCAAATAAATAAATAAATAAATAAAAACTTATCCTACAGATATACTCACACACAAGGTGGATGAATGTATAAAAACATATTCATTGCAATCATTGCTTATAATAACAAAAAAGATTATGAACCTCAAAATCCATCAATAGGAAGACTGCATTAATAAATTATGCTATCCTCATGCAAAAGGACACTACGTAGCCATTAAAAAAAAATGAGGAAACTCTGTGTTTTTTGATATGAGCCCATCTCCAAAATATGTTAAGTGAAAAATCAAATTGCACTCCTGTATGTTTAGTCTGCCACGATTGTGTCATAATAACATCAATAATAATAAATGCACATGCTTATACACGCACAGACTCTCCCTGGGAAGATATATAAGAAGCTAGTTAACAGTGGGTGGCTTGAGGGAGAGAAACCGAGTGGCTTAGGAGACACTTTTACTCTAAGCCATTTCCTTCCTTTTACATTTTATTCCGTGTACTAGTATAACCTGTCCAAAAATGAATCAATAATGCTTTACTTTTTAAAAGAAGGAAAACAAGAGAATAATATATGCAGACATTTCAAAAGGGGCTTTCATCTATTTTGTGGGTAAACTATATTGTGTTGTTCCCAGTTACCTGGCAGCAGCATAGACTTTTCAAAAACAGATACAAATAAATCACCTTTAAAGACTGACTCGGAACTTAGAATTACCAAACGGCAGCCACATTTCTTTATCAATAAATGGATAAATCTTCATTGCTTTCCCTTTATAACTCATTCTTTCTTGTCAACACAGTTATGTTTGTTTCCAGTTGTTTTCCCTGAGCTCTTTGCAGTAAAGGAATCTAACAAGGAAATGGAAGAGTGCATGCAAATGCAGACTCTGATGTTGGGAGATTAAAACTGTCCTTAAAATAAGAATTAATTTGTGTAAGGATTTAAAAGGCTTATTCTTCTGTACTCTGTAATCTCCCAATTGCTTTGTGACAAATTTCACCAGTAAGTTTTACAAGAAATGCATGTTAAGAGTGAACAAATGAATCAGAATAATTTACTGTACTAGAGCAAATATTTCCATTTGAAAGAACTAATCATTCATTCCTTACATACACGTACTTCAGAAAGGAGTATATATTATCTTCTCCTGTGTATTCCTGACATGTCTCCTTATTGTATTGCTCTATAACCATTTAATTTTTATATATAAAATAAAGCACTTTGGAGTTCCTCATTGTGAGTTCAAATCATCCCGTCCTGGCTTGGAGGGATTCCACCAGTCATTGAACACGGCCATCCTTTTGGATCTCGGAAGTTGATACTGTTCTCACAGAGCACTGAACACTACCTTCATAACTCCTACCTGTAGCTTCCTGAAGGGAGTGTTTCCACAGGATTTATCTCATCGCCCAGAATATCTTGTTCCAACTGAGCAAATATATAGAGCACGAATTTTTTTAAAAGGTAGATGACATAGTCATTTTGGCAAAACTTGAAGCAATTTTAGTCTGTTGTGCATTCTGTGATAGATATTATGTCAATGATACTTTCCCAAGAAGAGGAAAGAATTCTAACGTGGTCCAGGGTGCTGAAATGGAGACCTAGTGTGGGCAAGGGCTTAGCAGCAGATGGAAAAGGTACGACCAATTGCCCCTTGGTAGGAGGACATACTCCAAGCGCCAAAGAGCAAAGCACAAACTGAAAGCATCGTGCCCAACTCTTCACTTCAGTGCCTGTAACTCCTAGTATGGTACCCCCCTCCCATCCCTATTTTAGGAACAGGAATAGGAGCAACATGGGAAAACGGGCCCTTCTTTACACAATCTCACTTCACAGAACAGTGTTCGTAACCAAGCAGGTTGCAAAGGCACTATCATCCTAAAGGCCACGGGCCCTTGTATTAGAAATGCCACTTCTTGGGTGGTACTTGGAATTTCTGCATAAGCTTCCATTCAAAGAGTACTTCTGATGCTTTCACTCAACTTTCAACTTTTCCGTAGGTTTGAATTTTTATAATAAAATGTCGGGGGAAGCAGTCTCCCCCTCGCCCGGCACCTTGCCTCCACCTAAAGGAATTGCCACTGGCATTTGGAGCAACAATTCCCCCTCTTTCCTGGCTACAGCTGCATCTCTCAGTACCTCCCTGCATGAGGTAAGGTAAGTATTTTGTCATTGTCTATAAATAGGGAGGGATTCTGAGTCACAGAAGGGCTAAGTGATTTTGTTTTTAGCTCCAGAAGTAAGAGGAATAAAACTAAGCAGGTTGATTAGTACATTATTTTAGGAAGAGGATGATTATGGTGGCATCACATCATTTTCCTGGACAATTATGATTGGTCCCTAATTGGTTTTCCTGCCCCCAATTTCTCTCACCCCTCCAGTCTACTTGCTCCTTTGTTATCAGAATTATGTTCTGAAATCACATCACACCCCTGTATGAATATCTTTGATGACTTCGCCTAAAGAAAAATTCCAGACTCCTTAGTGTGACGTCCAAAGCCCATTTCTATCTGGCTCTAGATTACCTTTCCTCTGTTCTTTGCCACTCTTTGCTTTCCATACCCCATACTCCAGTGGTCATCCTTGTCCATCCCCCCACACCTAGGCTCATGCTGTCTGTCCCTCTTGCCTACAGTGCCTTTCTTCTGGGATCAGGGAGAAGGAGAAATCTGCTTATCCATGGGGATCTAACTCAGATACTGCCTTCTTTGGGACATTTCCCAACACCATCCATACATAGGTAGACGACCATTTCTTCTTGTTCCCATAGCACAATTTCTTTCTACTGCAATTACCACACTTATTACATTACACTCTAGCTACCTGGGCATGCGTCTAACCTCCTCAGTCAGACTCATTTTTTATGACAGCAGGGCTTAAATCTTACTCATTTTCTTATGCCCTAGCAGTCATTTCAGGCCTAGACATGCAATTGGTGCTCAGTAAATACATGGTGTTGTTACCAAGAGATACCTTCTTTCAGGAAAACTCACAGGCAGACTTGGTTACGGGTTCAGGTCTCCTGGAAAGAATGCAGACTGCACACCAGTGTAAGAGCTGTGCTTACAAGGGCAAGCAGATTCGTTATGTTTAACACTGCATTTTTCTGTTACAAAGTTCCAATACTTGTGGGAAGAGAGCACTATTTGATTCATCTTTCCAGTTAACCTTCAAAATTCTACACTTGCTTACTAGAGTGGATAGGTGAGGAACCTGGCTGTCTGGGATATCATCTGGAGCTTCTCAAAGTGTGGTCCACCCTTATAAGTCGCTCCTGGCTGCTGGACTAAAATACAGTTGCCTGGGCCCATCCATAGACCTTCTGAATCAGAGACCCTATGAGGGAGGCCAGGGTGTGGACTAGGAACAAGTACCTCCAGGTCTTTCTAGACATTTAATTTTGAGGTTCACCAGATTGGCTAGGAAACTTTCTTGTGCACTCACTGGAAACCTCTGCCTGGGCAAGGGATTGATGGGGGACAAGTGTTGTGAATCCTTCTAAGTCAATGGTTCTCAATCCAGGCCACATATTGGAATTCTCTGGGTAGCTTTTGAAAAATGCCAATGCCTTAGACCCACCTTAGATCAATTAAATCAGACCTATTAGAGATGAGACTTGGGCATGTATATTTTTCTAAAGCTTTGCTTCTGAGCCATTTGGCTATAGGGTATACGTCAGATTCATTTGGTCAAAATCCCCTCTAGTTAGTGGTTGGAGGCCCCAGATTTAGCTTAACACTTCACACTGCACCCCATCTCACTATAAAAGAAAATCTCATAGCAAATATAACTAGATGGAAAAAATAGGTTTTAGCAGGTAGATACAGTCACACAAACTGTGTGCAGTCCTTCTCTTTGCCCTCAGTATTCTGATCAATAGCACCTTGCGTGAAAGGACCATGCTGAAGCTAACACAGCAATGTTCCAAAATCAAAGCCAGCAGTTCGTGTCGTCTCATTCGAGGGCAGGATCCTGGCCTCCAGTGCTGGAGACTGCACCATTACATATGCAAGTGGGCTGCATGCCTCATTATTTCTTGGTCAGGCAAGGTCCCTGGGTCCCACACCTCTTTTAATAATCACATATTATTGTAAGCATACCAATTTCAGCAATAGAAATAATTTTTTGACATTCTTTCTGATGAAATTTATTAAAAAAACTCTAAGGTCACCAAGTTGAATCACATTTCAGAATATCAGCTGGTTATTCATGCCTAAAGCTTTAGAGTACTGTAGTAGGTTATACTGAATTATTTAAAGGCAAATTACTGGAGCTTCCAGATAGCTGAACCTGGAGGATGGAGCACCAAGAGAGGACATGGAAGCTCCATATCCTTTCCTATATGCCTTGCCCTATGTATCTCTTCATCTGTATCCTTTGTAATATCTTTATAATAGACCAGTAAATGGGGAAACTTATGGCTATATGGAAAATAGCCATAAAGTGGAACAATATGTGCCTGAAAGAATCTAGTTGACTACATTGCAGCATCAAATTGATCAAAGTGAACTTATGTGATAACACTAGAGTGTAAAGAGGAAAAAAATGCATAAGATATTATATAAAGCACTTAGTATAGTGCAAAGTAGCTTTGAAATAAATTATTACAAGCAAAATATAAAACACTTGAAAAAATAAAATGCAATAATGTAGAAGTTAAAGCTATAAGTAAAAAGATTTGACAACTGTATACACATGTATAACCACCTGAACAAAAATGTAAAACATTTTCATCACTCCAAAAAGTTTACCCCTGACCCTTTCCAACAAAACCCCTACCTCCTCATGACAATTAAGTGGTCGGCAGAATGAATGACAACTTCCCAAAGATGTGCAGATCCTAATGCCTGGAACTTATGAATATGTTACCTTACATGGCAAAGGGGACTTGAGATGGGGAGAATATCTTGGATTACCTGGGTGCGCCCAGTGTAACCACATGAATCCTTAAAAGTAGAAGAGAAAAGCAGAAAAGCAGGTCAGAAAGACCCGAAAGCAGCAGCAGCAGAGAGCTGAAGTGTGAAGAGCATGTGACCCGCTGTTGCTGGCTTTGAAGACAGAGAAAGGGGGCCACAAGTCAAGGAATGTAGGTGGCCTCTAGAAGTTGAGAGTATCAGCAAAGAAATAGGGACCACAGTCCTACATCCATAGGACTAAATTCAGCCCAAAACCTGAATGATCCAGGAAATAGATTTTCCCCTAGAGCTTCCAAGAAGAAATGCAGCCCTACTGACACCTTGAGTTTAGCCCAGTGAAACCCATACTGGACTTATGACCTTTAGCACTGTAAGATAATAGGTGTGTGCTGTTTAAGCCAAAAAAAAAAAAAAAAGGTAAATTATCATACAGACAATATAACAAAAGAGCAGATGAATCTCATCATAAAAGGCTTTTTCCTTGGTAAACTGGTTAGGCAGGGGTATGACCTACCAAGTGTTTAGACTTTTGAGGTTTGGGTAAGGAATCTAAAACTTCTGGTCAGTCCTGAAAAACCTGATGGGCTCATACCAAAGGATGTACACTTGTCAGAAATTTAATAAAAATAATCTTAGACTCATATATGTGCAAAAATTACTATAGAAACTGCGTTAAGCAGGTATATCTGTTTACTCGTGGCTGGGTGTACATCTGCAATGTGGCTTCTAGCATTGCCTTCTTACCCATTCATGCATGGAAGCTTCCTCCCAGTCACAGGAGAGTGGCTGTCATGCCCAGCTTCAACCCTCCTCCTCTCCCTCCATCTGAAAAGCTTCTGCTGGGCATGAAGTTAGAGGGAGGAAGGAAATTCCCAGAGGATGGGATTTCTTATACGCAGGACTCAGAATATAAATATATGTTCCCCTCAGTTGCAGTGAACTCAGATCACTGAGAGATGATGGCTCAGGCCAGTAGATTTCCAATTCCCCTCTTGCAGAACAAGCAGTCATCCACAGGAAAAGCTGAGAGCCAGTAGCCACGGAGGGATGAAAGTGCCTGCTATTTCCGGAGGTGAGCCTGAGAGTGACCAGAAAGCCCTTGGACACAATCAGTGTTCCCATTGTCCTCCATCTAGTCAGGTCTCTGGGCATATTGAGAAACCTCAATTGCTGGGCTGCTTATGTCAGCAACTAGAGGGGGTGGTAAAGCAATTGACTCTATTCTTCAAAACTTTAAAGAAAATTTCTTTTTGTATGGATTGTTTTTCTTTTCCTGAGAACTAAATTGACACTGTAGTGGTTTTTGTTGTATGATCCCTTTTTAGCAATGTCAATAAACATTTATTTAGAGCTGTGTAACAATAAAATCAGGTAGCAGCAGATGAGTTATTATTGTTTTAAGACTGTTTCTACCCCTTTACAAATATACATTATTGATTACAATAGTTCTGTGATATAGAATTTTCCATTTTACAGATGAGGAAACTGAGGCACAGGGAGATTAAATGATTTCCCTCAGTCACACAGGTAGAAAGTAGGTGAGGCAGAATTAGAATCCAGGTTGGTCTGACTTCAGAACTCACAGTCTTGACCAGCAAGATACAATTTAACAAATTATGTGGTAGAAGCTGCCATTGTGTAACAGGTTGAATTCATAGTAGGCTGCACAGTCATGCTTTAGGGACACCCTTATCAGTAGGGAGCAGTGTGTACTGAAGAGGCTTCAAAAGGACTGAGATATGAGTTTGAATTCCAACATAATTACCTGACATTTGAGACCAGGCTTCCCCACTATAAAATTATGGTAATGGCATACCTGCTTTGCAGGGTTATCATGATAGTTAGATTTAATATGCACAATGCTTGGTGTAGAATAAATCGTAGCCACATTGTTATTTTGATGATATATCCAAATATAACTTTTGTAACCAGCCCAGAAAATGGCCTTAAGCAGTGTTGGACACACTGGAGTTTGGGGGTCCCTGGGGTTACACCAATGTATTCTAGGGGGATCTCTAAGTTTTTAAGTTTGAAAAACTGAGCTAAAGCATTTCTGTATTGTGGACACACACAGTTACTGCCTGTGTTTTTTCTGAGGCGAAAATAGGGTGGCAGGAAATAGTACCTACTTAGAAAAATAATGAGTTCCCTTATATAACAGCTATATGTATTGTTCACACCTGCGTAAATAAAGGAACACAAGACAGAGAGAAAAGTCATCAGAGGAAACAAGGCCCACACAAGGAGGCAAAAGGCAAATATTCCATATGTAGATGCAGCCTGGCTGATGGCCAGGACACCATACACATGGTGCTTCATGACATGATGGGGGAAGGTTCTGGAAAGATGAATATATATATAGTCCCTCACCTTTCTGGATGGCAGTGTAAGCCATACTTTCCCACTAAGGATCATTGCTGGGGCTTTCTTTGGAAATAGTACAATGGAAAGCAAGGTGCCGTCATCTCTATTCCAAAAAAAGGTAAATGAGCTTGGCAGTAATGCAGAAATGCCAACTTCGTGACAATTTCTTACATATACATATATATTTTTACATTTCCTGCTTTGTAAAAATAAAGAATAAGAGGGAAGAATCAATGAATGTTCTCCCAGTGGAAGGGATGGAATTAAAGCATCTGAGGGAATAAATTAACATTGTTATCTTTAAATGAATTTCCTTGCTAGAGACTGTCTACCTTTAAAAAATATATGTGTACACAAAGAGTGCAATGTGCACCACACAATAAGATGGACATATTTGAAACCTTGTCTGAGGGGGGGAAGGGAGGCAAGGGAAACCCATGTAACCTAAACATCTGTACCCCCATATTATGCTGACATAAAAAAAAGGCAATTGTAATTCTTTATGTAAGAAAAAAATATAAAAAAATACTATTTTAAAAATATGACAATTTACCATTGACAAACACTAAATATCTAAGAATTAACATAATAAAGATCTGTAAGTCCTCTAATCTGAAAACTAAAAAGAACAGGCCATTTCAAGTAATTAAAAAGACAAATGTAAGTAGAGGAATATACCATGGTGTTGGAGTCAAAGACACAATTTGGTAAAGATATGAATTCTCTAAAAATTAATCTATAATTTCGTTATAATTGCAATCAATATCAGAGAAAGGTTATTTTGGGGAAAATTGGTAAACTGATGCTGAGACTCTGATATGAACTGATGTGAAGATATTGATCTGCCAGGTAATGCGTACATGTTTATTTATGCTTATTGCACTTTAATTTAATTTAGGTGAGAAAGAAATAAGGTATTCAAAATGATGTTTAAGAAAATAAAAGATTGGGGGTATAAACCAACACATATAAAAATTACTTTGAAGCTACATTGAGGCAGTATGATTTTTGTTCAGGGATAGACAAATAGACAAGTAGAAAAGAGTAAAGAAACAGACTTACACTTAATTTGTCCCTGATTTATGATAAAGGCTCCAAATCAATTCAGTGGAGAATGGTATTTGTTTTAAGAAATTATACTAGGTAAATCGGATATACATATCAAAAAATGTACCCTGACCTCATCTCATTTCACATATAAAATCTGATCCCAAATGAATTTCTGACCTACACTTTGATATGTAAAGCAATAAATGTTTTAGAGACATCTAAGAGAATGCCTTGCAAACTTGTAGTAGGCAATGATTTCCAAAATAGGACACAGAATGTGCCAAGCATATATATATATATATATATACACACACATACATACATACATATAAAACTTGTATATATATAACGTTTAAAATTTATACATATATTATTATATATAACCCTTATGTCAAAATATATATTTGATATATTTATGTTGGTATATTTATAATATATATAATGTCACTAACTGATATACAAAGGACTTGCATCCAGAATATATAAATCAAGAAAAAAAAGGAACATAGAAAAATAGGCAAATGATGTGTGTAAACACTTTACAAGAAATGTTAGCCAATAGGTAGTAAATCTATGAAAAAATTCCTCAAGTTCATTAAACATCAAGAAAATAAAATTAAATCTACAATATGATATCAGAAATTATGCATAAGAATAGGTAATGTAAAAAAGGAAATTTCTAATTTTTGGAAAGAATGTGGAGCAACTAAAACAATTATGAATTGGTAATTATTAATTTGTACAAACTCTTTTTGGGAACATGTTAGTTAGTATGTTATATAAAATTTAACCTTACTTACCCTTTGACCCAGCAATTTCACTCCCAGGTATATAGCCAAAAGAAATGTATGCATGTGTTAACTAAAATACACGTATTAGAATGTCCATAGCAACACTATTCATATTAGAGCGAAACTGAAAATCAACCATCAACTGTGTAATGGATAAATATCTTTCAGTATATTACATATTAATGTATTATTCAAAATGGCAATGATTGATTAAGAACTATGTCCAATATGGGTGTCTCCCACCTAAAATGTTCAGTGAAAGAAGCCAGATACTAAGTAGTACATATGATGTGATTTCTTTTATATAATGGGAAAAAATTATCAAAACTTATCTATGCTGTTAGAAATTAGAATAGTGATTTTCCTTAGAGGGGTAGTTATTGTAAGGAGGAAGGAGGGAGCCTTCTAGTCTTTCTATATTTCTCTATTCCTTGATCTTATTTCTAGTTATGCAGGTGTGTTCAGTTTGTAATAATATTGATCTGCCCATGTGATGTGTGCATTTCCTTATGTTTGTTATAATCACAGTATAAGTAAGATGGTTGATTTAAACTCAAAATATCAATACATGTCCTATGTAAAAAAACACAAATCCAAAAATATGCTGTTTATAAGAGAAACACCTAAAACAGATATATCCAGCAAGTTTGAAAGTCAAAGGATAAAGATATTTCATTCAAAATGTACTAGTAAAATGATAGTTGTTATAGCTATACTAATATCAAATAAAATATACTTTACACAATAAAAAGTTATTTTATGAGAATAAAATATTCAAACTGCCAAAGGAAAATATTCTAAATGTCTATATATATAGGTACATGATGATAAAACTATATATGCCAAAATTGACATAATTGAAAGAAATAAATGGGCATATCCAAAATCATAGTGGGGAAATTTTAAAAATATTGAATTAGCATTATGCTATAAATAGTTAAGAGTTAACTATAAAATTCTCATATATATGGAAATTATTAAATACTTCTAAATAAGTAATGAATCAGATAAGAGATCAAAGTCTGAAATTAGAAATAGAATTGAATTGAAATTTAGGGAAAATGTTACAAATCAAATTATGTGAGATTTAACTGAAATAACCCTTAAAAAACTTTTTAGTTTTTGATTTATATATTAGAATAAGAAAGTTAAAAAAAATCTTAGCATCTTTCTAAACAATTTAGAAAAATTTCATAAAAATAAATCCAAAGAAATTAAAATGATAAAATAATAATAAGATCTAAAATTAATGAAACAAAAAGAAACACAAAATTGAGTGGATCAGTAACTACAAAAGTTAATTCTCTTAAAAGACTAATGATGAGCATTTCGTAAGATTTATCCAGGAAAAAAATGAAAGCAACTTTACTCTTTATCCATAACTTTAAAAAGGTAACATCACTGATTCCCACCCAGGGACAAGAGCTTTAAAGTCAAAGTTTCATTTAAAAAAGACATCACTAGAATTTCTGCAGACATTAGAAATGAGTAGGGTACCTTTTTGAATTTATTGAAAAAAGAAAAGAGAAAATGAAGGAAAAGAAAATTTAGATGAAATAGAAACATTGTCATTAAAATATGATTTACCCAAACTGTTTCAAAGAAGAAGAAAACTTAATCTTTCAAACATTATAAAATTGTAGCATTAATCTTTCTTTTCTCATAAAAAACTCCAGACACAGATGGCTTTACTGATGAGTTGTGCTAAATATTAAAATATGAAGTAATTCCAACTTTTCACATATCATTCCAAAGAAAATGAAAGAACACTCCCAAAGCTATTCTATGAGGCTAGAATAACACTGGTACCACTGTCAGTAATAAACATAGATTTGGAAATTATATATATATATATATATATATATATATATATATATATATATAAAAGCTTTAGCAATCTTAGCAATCCCGAACTATCAAAATATAAAAAAGGATAAACTACTATGATCAAGTTGGACCTATACTGAGAATATAAATTTAGATTAGCATTAGACAATCAATCAATATTATGGAACACTCTAGCAAATTAAAGAAAAAATGGTCAGCTCAATACATACTGAAAAATGCCTGATAAAACTTATTTAATTCGTTATTTTTAAAATAATTACAAACAAAATGCAACTAGAAGGGTCCTTACTCAATATATACACTGTATATATAAATATAGGATCTTAGGTTAAGTACAATAAATATCCTTAGTGATGTTAATTTGAAAGCTTTTCCTTTGAAATCTGGTATATGGTAAGGATTTTCACTGTCACTACTTCTGTTTACCATTGCTTTGGAGTTCTTAAAGAGCAGAGTTGGTAAGAAAATTATAGGAAAAACTATAAGCATTGGAAAATAAAATATAAAACTCTCTTTGTCCATAGATGACATAAATGGTGTGATACAAAATACACAAAATGTGTACAGATGAATTCTTAGAAATAGAAAGTGATTTTAGCATGTTTACAACATAAAAAAATCAATAGAGAAAATAAATTATATTTATATAAAACAAAAATGAACAGTAAAAATTAAATTAAAAAATATACAATTTATAATAACATAAAACATGGCAACCTTCAGGATAAATTTAACAAAAAATGTGTAAGACACATAAAGTCAATATATTAAAATTTCATGAGAAGAAGTTAAAGGAGGCCTAAGTAAAGGGAGATATATAAGGAATGCTCATTGGTAAGACTCTGCATTGCAAAGATGCCATTTCTCTCCAAATTGATCTATAGAGTCAGAGGGATCACAATAAAATGCCCACTTTTTTAATTTTTGTAAACATGATTGTAAAATTTATATCAACATTCAAAGATCTCTTAAGAGCAAAGACAATCTTAAAGTAGAAAAATAAGTAAAAGGACTTGTTCTACAGGATATCAAAATTTACTTATATGTGCACTTAGGTGTTGATCAGTGAAACCCATTTGCTAATGAGTACACGTGGTGCTTATTTTTCCATTCTTGGGATACTTCACTTAGTAGAATGTGTTCCAGCTCTATCCAGGACAATACAAGAGGTTCTATATCACCATTGTTTCTTATAGTTGAATAGTACTCCGTGGTATACATATACCACATTTTATTAATCCACTCATGTATTGATGGGCACTTGGGTTGTTTCCACATCTTTTCAATTGTGAATTGTGCTGCTATGAACATTCAAGTGCAGGTGTCTTTTTTATACAGTGACTTTTGCTTTTTTGGGTAGGTGCCCAGTATTGGGATTGCTGTATCAAATGGTAGATCTACATGTGTCTCTTTGAGGTATCTCCATATTTCTTTCCACAGAGCTTGCACTAGTTTGTAGTCCCACCAGCAGTGTATGAGTGTTCCTATCTCTCCACATCCACAGCAACATTTATTGTTTTGGGACTTTTTGATAAGGACCAATCTCACTGGAGATAAGTGATATCTCATTGCGGTTTTGATTTGCATTTCCCTGATGATTAGAGATGTTGAGCATTTTCTCATATGTTTCTTGGTCATTATTCTGTCTTCTTTTGAAAAGTTTCTGTTCATGTCCTTTGCCCACTTTTTGACAGGGTTGTTTGATTTTTTCTGCTGATTTTCCTGAGTTCTAAATAGATTCTAGTTATTAGCCCTTTATCAGATGTGTAGCATGTGAAAATTTTCTCCCATTCTGTAGGTTGTCTGTTTGCTCTTGTGACAGTTTCTTTGGCTGTGCAGAAGCTTTTTAATTTGATCAGGTCCCATTTATTTCTTTTTTTTGTTGCTGTGATTGCCTTTGGGGTCTTCTTCATAAATTCGTTGCTTAGACCAATGTCTATAATGGTTTTTCCGATATTTTCTTCTAGAATTCTAATCGTTTCCCATCTTAGGTTTAAGTCTGTTCCCCACTGTGAGTTGATTTTTGTGAGAGGTGAAAGGTGTGGATCCTGTTTCAGTCTTCTCCATGTGGCTATCCAGTTTTCCCAGAACCATTTATTGAATAAGGATTCTTTTCCCCAGTGTATGTTTTTGTCTGTTTTGTGAAAGATTAGATGACTATATGAGGATGGTTTTGTATCTAGGTTCTCAGTTAACATTTATTGGGTGTCGGGCAGGTGGGAGGGGGAGGAGGGGATGGGTAAACACATACATAATGAGTGCGATGCACACCATCCGGGGATGGACACGCTTGAAGTTCTGAATTGGGGGGGAGATAAGGGCAACATACATAACCTAAACATGTGTACCCCCATAATATGCTGAAATAAAAAAAAATTTACTAAAAGCTTATAATAATTAAGCAATGTAACATGTTCACAGTGATAAACCAAAGGAATAGAAAAAAATAACCCAGAAAAAGATCCATGCATATATGCATCTTTGAATTTTAATTGCCAAACTATGAGAACAGATGTTCATTTCATTGACTTAAGCTAAGAGGACTAGATATCCATTTGGAAAAATATGAATGTATGCCCCTACTTCACTCCATACACAAATATAAACCCTGGTGGGTTATAAATTCAAACGATAAAGGCAATGATTACAAAGCTTTTCAAAGAAAATGAAGGTTGATATATTCATGACGATGGGATAGTTTCTTAAATAGAACTCAAAAACACATACAATAAGTAAAAAGGCAAAAGGAAAGGTTTACATTAAAAAGAACTTACATTTATTAAAACATACCATAAAAAGTACAATTAAAGAGGCACACAGTGGAATGAAGTAACTGCAAAACATAGAGGCCACAAAGATCTTATATCCAAAATGTTTTTTTTTTTAATTAACAGACCAGTTTTTTAAAAAAAGACAGCCCAATAGAAAAATGGCTAAAAAAATTGAGTGAGCACTTTACAGACAAGGAAATTCAAAGTGGTAATAAACACAGGGATAGGCCTTGTGCATCATTAATAATCAAGGAATTAAAAATAAAACTAAATCACTAAATATCTATTGTTTTAACAGAAGTTAAAATAATAATACTGAAGTCCAGGGTGAAGAAAAAAATGAAATCTCATATACTGTTGGTTGGAGGATAAATTGTTACAACCACTTTTAAAGATGATTTAGAATTATTTACTGAAATAGAAGATAAACATACACTATGACCAAAAATTCCACTCCTAGGTATAAGCCTTGGATAATCTAATACATATATGTATCAGGATACATATACAAGAATGTTTATGTCAGTGTTATTTTTAAAAGTTGTGACTGGAAAACAGCATGGATGTCCATAAAAGGTAGAATGGACTGGGTATATGTACATAATGAGATACTATACAACAATGAAAATAAATGGCTGATAGCTCAATAGAATAGTATGACAAATCTTACAAGCATTGTGCTGAATGAAAAAATAATAGCAAGACATTTAAGACACTTACAGTATAATTCCTATAACACCATTTATTCAAAGTTCTAAAAGAAACTAGTGTAAACTGTTTATATATTTTCGTGATGCACACATTTTGAGGTATAGAAGGGATATTTATTGGATGTCTAGTTTATGTTAATATTTTCTTTCTTGACTCAGGTGGCAATAAGATGTGTGTGCTCTTTTTAATTATTGTATTGTATATATTAAGTACTTCCTGTAGGCATGTTTCACATTTAAAAAATTAGGACATTTAGTATTTAGCAATTAGAGTTCTGTTACACCATTAAATATTTTGAGATATTAATATCTCATCTTCTATTCCAAGTCATGCATAAGCATCTGCTTACAGAAAGGCAGATCTGATATTAAGGTCGAATAAAAGTCAGGTTAACATATTTGAAAAACAAGTAGTGTTGCATTTCTCAGTTAGTCGTGACTGTTACAATAATCAAATCTACCAATTATCTCCCACAGTTAAATAAGTGTAAAATGTTTGAGATCCAAGGTACCCAAAAATAAGGTAGTGGCTGAAATTACCGGTAATACCGCAGAGGGTATAGGTAATAAGACTGTCCTATAAACTTAATTTGTATAATGACGTGTGTGTGTATCTGTGCGTATCTCAAGGAAATGTTGCTTTTAAGAAAACGTTGCAGGAAGTCTATCTGAGGTTTTGAATATGATTTGAAAGTGAATCATCATATATCTACCACAAAGGAAAAATATTTCTGTATACATGTATATGTACACAAACATACACATACACCTGAAAATAGCCATCAGATTTTCTTGGCCCATAGAAATGCAACCTAAATGCTCTCATTTGCACACTACCAGGGATTTAAGCCATCTTACTATTTCAAGACTTGTGCAGCTGTGGTGATAACACTGACAATAGAACAGAAATTGTATTTCTCTGGGTAAAAGTGACATTCAATTTAAAAATTTTACGCAAAGCTATTTTAATGAGAATGAATGCACTGTCCAATATATAGGCTTATACATCAGCTATTTAGGAATAGTCTGGTATCAGCATCTTCCAAAATTCTTCTGAGGTTCAGAGTGAATTAAATGTAAATGAGAATGAAAACCCATTAAATCTGTTGCTGGACCTTGTCTTCCTAATTCACAAACACAATACTATATTCTTTAAAAACTTCCAATGACATTGCAAAGGCAAAATATACTTCCAGGAAAACTAACTAACTAAATAAAAAAAAGAATGTTCTCTTGAAAACTCTCTCGTGGCCACAGTAAGGAGACCAGAGAGAGAGAGAGAGAATGACAGAAGCCTACAAGTATAAGAAAACTAGTTTTAGCCAAAGAAAAACTAGACATTGTTACTGGTCATTTTAGAATGAGTAGCATTCTGGTATATTACTCAGGTAACAGTAAGTTTCAGTTCCTGATGTGTATGATCTTGCATCATGACCTCTCAAAAGAAAGTTGACCTTTCATGATTCCTAGTAGTGAAGATAATGCCTCTCGGGTTGCATGCTCTGGAAATATTGATGACATTTTAAAAGAGCTGAATATTTTAAAGCATGAACATTTTATGTAATAGAAGCAACCTTTAATTTCAAAACAGTCATCTGCTTGCTAAAAATAGGGACTCCTAGCAAGAAAGCATTTCATTGAATATAATTTCTATTGGTATATTTTTAGTACATTGTATGATAAGTTGACTAATGGAGAGTTTTAAAGGTGTGTTTTAATGATGGGGAAATTTCAAAAGTCTTTAATTCTGATAAGAATTTCCAAAGCATTATGCTATAAGATGGGCCAAATGAAAGTACAACTCTGGTCCCAAAAACAAGCTTTTATTTTTTTTTTTTTATTTCAGCATAATATGAGGGTACAGATGTTTAGGTTACGTGTGTTGCCCTTGCCCCCCCTCCCACCCTCAGTCCAGGTTTCAAATATGTCCATCCCATTGCGTGGTGCACATTACACTCTTTGTGTACACATATACCCGTCCCCTCCTCCCTCCTCCCCCCTCCCCCCTGCCCAATATCTAATAGATGTAATTCTTATATATGCACTTATGTGTTGATCCGTTAATACCAATTTGATGGTGAGTACATGTGGTGCATATTTTTCCACTCTTGGGATACCTCGCTTAGTAGAATGTGTTCCAGCCGTTTCCAGGAGTATATAAGAGGTGCTATGTCACCATTGTTTCTTAAAGCTGAATAGTACTCCATGGTATACATATACCACAATTTATTAATCCACTCATATATTGCAGCGCAATTCACAATTGCAAAGATGTGGAATGGCCTTTTTAAGACAGCGAATGGAGAAAATATTCTGTAGGGTTTATGTGCTATCCCTCTCAAGGCAGAATGTGCATAAAGTCAATAGCCATTAAGCAGTCCTATGTCTCCAATTTTTAGAGTACAAGTCTCTTAGAACCAAAATATAAAAGGAGCACTCCATCTCACCATCACACCACAATTAGTCACTGGAATAATTTGTGTATTTCATTGTGTCACCAGAGGCACATGAGGATTTGAGATGCTTGTTCTTGAAAGAAGGTGGTGCTTCTATCAGAGAATATTGTAAGATTTTCATTTAATGTATAATAGTGGTTAGCTGCCCTCTGATCATTGCATTCTTTTTTTAATTTCAAAATATTATGGGGGTACAAATGTTTTTGTTACGAGGATAGCTTTTATAATGGTTTAGTCAGGGCTATAAGTGCACCTATCACCTGAATAGTGTTCATTGTAACTTTTAGGAAGGTTTTTACCCCTCCACTTCTCTCCCTTCCCCTCTTATTGATTCCAACAATTTTTACTTCTTTCTGTGCTCATGTACGCCCATCAGTTAGTTCCAAATTATTAGAGAGTATATGTGGTGTTTGTTTTTTCATTTTTGAGATGCTTTATTTAGGATATGGTCTCTACTTCGATCCAAATTTTTTCAAATGACATTAAATCATTTCTTTCTATGGGCAAGTAGTACTCCACGGTGTGTGTGTGCACACACGCACACATATACCAAATTTTGCTAATACACTCATGAATTGATGGGCACTTGGGTTGATTTCACATCTTTGCAGTTGTGCATTGTGGTGCAATAAACATTCAGGTACAGGTGTCTTTTTGATATAATGGCTTTCTTTCCTTTGGATAGATAACCAGCAGTGGGATTGACGCATCGAATTATAGGTCTACTTTCAGTTCTTTGAGGAATGTCCATACTGTTAGCATGCTAGAATGCTAGCATCTATTATTTTTGGACTTTTCCATTTGACTGAGGTAAGGTGATATCTTATTTTGGTTTTAATTTCCATTTCCCTGATGATTAATGACATTGAGCATTTTTTCATATGTTTATTGGTCACTTGTCTATTTTCTTTTGAAAAGCTTTTGCTCACTTTTTAACATAGTCATTTGTTTTTTTCTTGCTGATTTGTTTGAGTTCTTTTTAGATTCTGTATATTAGCCCTTTTTCAGATGTGTAGTTTGTAAATATTTTCTCCCATTCTGTAGGTTGTTTATTTGCTCTGTTGATTGTTTTCTTTGCTGTCTAGAAGCTATTTAATCTAATCAAGTCCCATTTATTTATTTTTGTTGTTTTCATATTGCCTTTGGGGTCTTAGTTATAAATTTTTTGCCCAGGCTGATATATAGAAGAGTTTTTCCTACGTTTTCTTCCAGAATTTTATTATGGTTTTTTTCTTGTTGATAAACTAGAGTTTTAGACAAGAATTACTACTATGATATGCCTCGATTTTTTTTTATATTTTTATGTTAATTATTAGGGAAGCTAGAAACGTTATTACATAGTGAGAATGCAAAGAGCGTATCTATCACTTAAGGCATTCATGTGGATGCCTCATTATGTTTCCATGCCTAGGGATAAGAGTGAACAGAAAATTACAGTAACCAGGGCTTGACAAGGGCTTGGTAACCTAGAACTCAGCACTTTTTATTGTATTTTATGTTGAAGAACTATGTTACCCAACTAGGCATGCAATCTAGTCCAGTACAAGTGCTGGGCAAAAATGAAGGGACTCTAAAAGAAGTGGTAGAAGAAAGTGGTAATGAATATCAGTTACATTCATAAGATTAACTGTATCAGTTTGAACTCTAGTTTGACTAATCCTTTCATTGTAGTTCATGTTTTTTCGGGATCATAACTATGCATTACCTTGAAGAATCTGTGAAGAGCAGAGTGGTTTTAATGTTGGCAATGAGATCTGAATGGCGCAAGGAATAAACTTTAGGTGATGCACTCAATGCTCCACTCAAATCGTCTTACCTCAGCCCAGAGGATAATGGCAACTTTGGTGGAGTCTTCCTCTGTGCCAGTGGTTTTCTACTATGCACCCATATCTCTCCATCTAACAGCTTTCACTAGCTGTATGAAAAAGATCAGCCTGCCTGCAGGAAAGTTTGGAAGTGCCAAGGGGTTACTGATTGCAGTGGCAACCATTAACCAATGAGAATTATTGAGAGTGAATAAGCAACCCACTTACATATTCCTCAGGGGCACGACTCTCAGATGTTGTCCACATATTTTCTCAGTGGCATTTAACCCTGGTTACCTAGAGTGGTTACTGGCTCATTAACATACTCCTTACTGCTTATTCTCTTTTACCTGTCTCACTTTCCTTCTGTTTCATCATGCTTCTGGATTACCTTCCAAATAAAGTCTTAGCAAGAAAACTCCTTGTTTTAGAAACCAATTTCTGAGGAATAAAATCTAAGACACTATCATCATGCAACTTATTATTGTACTGTTTTCCTACCAAAAATCTAACTTATAGAAATGTGTTTTGTTGAATAAATCATCTGTTCTGTGATGAAAATAATATATCCAAAATTTAAAGGCATAAGTAGTTAGTGAAGAAAGAAAATAACATGTATGACTATATATAGAGTGATTATTAGAGCCAGACTCGTGAAAGAGGTGAAATCATTAAGCATAAACTGACATGCACAAGAATCTTGATAAAGAAAACGAGTCTTTTAAATGCATCCAGAAATGGCAGCTTGCCAGAAAACAGCTCCTATTAGAGGCATTGAAAGGACTTTTGAGGTCACATAGCCAACTTTATATCAAGAGGACATGCTCTTTGAATTATATTTTCAATGGCTTTGTCACATTTACATTGTGTATGAAGAGAGCTCTCTGGAGTGAAGGTAGTAGTCAGTTTGCTATGGGTAGGAAGGAAAACTGGTTTCCAGGGCGACCAGTGCCACAAATTAAATTCTTTGGCTTTGGCTCCTGGTATGGCCGCCTTTATAACTTGACCTTTGCCCACAGGTTTGGCTCTGCTCATAGTACAGGTTTAAACATGTTTCTAGTCTGGACAAATTTAGAAAACCTTAATTCAGTTGCACAGGATGGTCAGTTCAAATGTACACTTAATATAATGTCTTTTGTCCCAGAATAGCTTAATTCTACCTTCTTGCTGTGACTGACCCGAACCAGTGCACTAAAGCTGCTCTCCTAGTTACTAATGACTCCTAAGATAAAATCCCATCCTTTCAGTTCTCATTCACAGATGTCCCCATGGTATCTGTCTACTCTATTTTTTGAAAGTTGCTTCTTCCTGGCTTGATCTAATTCTAATTCTTCTATTGTCATTATCAGTCAATGACTATTCCCTTTTTCTGTATTTGTTTTATTTATGATGTTATCCCAGAACAATAGGAAATGATAGACAGTAATAAATACACACACATATACTAGTAATCATTAAAAATGGATAAAAGAAAAGAACTATGTATAAAGAGGCAAGAGCACAGTGCAAATAAATCAAAGATACAGATATTTATTGTAGTCAAGCCCATGACATAACTCTGAGCATACAGCTGGTCCTAAACCTGATTTTCTGCTGTAATTTCACCCACTCCTTCTGTTTCACCAAGCCACTATGCAGATGGATCCCAGGATGTCCTGAAAATGTGAATCTCTTTACCAACTTCTTACCAACCTACACATCTGCATTTCCCCACTGCCTGTGAAGCAACTCTCGATAACTTGGCTCATTTCAAACTCATCTCATTTCACAATGAACTTATTATTTTCTTTTTGTTCTTAGTTTCAGATTCTGCCATTTTTTTATCACCTATTTAATACCAATGATCATCAAAGTACTGTTTTTGGGCCCGGGTGATACAATGGTGAGTTTAATAGTAATATTCAGTGTGGCAAGCTGGCTTATAGACCTAGTCACTAGAGTTACTAGGGAAACCACAGACCTAGACCTCAAAGACTTATACCAGGATCAGCCTTCACACCTTTAGCATGTGCTCCAGCCAGATAGAGAAGGCAGTCACTCAACTGCCAAAAATTGGACACCAGGAATTCCTACCTAGAATATCCAGTAAAAATTAAAGGTGACAGTTTAGTGTTTGTAAAACAACAAATTCACCCACTAAATTGATGTCATTGTTATTTCTAAGCAGAAAAATGAGAAAATGATGCTGGAAGACATTGAAAAATCCTAAAGGAGCAAATGGTATTAGAGCCAGGCAAGTACCTGGCCATGAACATCACTTATGACCTGCAGCCAGGTGGTCATCAGAAGTCTCCAGGTGACACAGGGGTAACTGACTATCTATGCTCACTGGTGGGATCGTGATGGTGAAATTTTACCCAGGGAGGCTTACACCAAGGAGTGCTCCACAGCTCAGCTCTTTGGATGATAAGTCCCTGGAGAAAGCCAGGCTATGCCACAGAACACATTTCCAGAGATCTGTTAGAAGACAGAAAGCAAATCACTGGAAGTGCTAAATGACAAATTTGGCCTTATGCTTGGGACTTATATTGGGAGAAGCCCACATGCTAGAAGACAGCATGCTATGTATAGAAACTAGAAACTTATGAAAGTTTCTAAGTAGCTTGAGTTTGGGGTGGGAAGAAACCAGCTTTGGCCTGGAGTGAAAACCCGTACTGGCTTTTGAGTTTGCATGTCACACGCTTCAACCTAACCTTGAACTCTATGCCCCCAGCTCACAGACACATAGATGGCTGACAGCATTTCTGGGGAGCATCATTCCCACCCCTCCCCCCACGGTTTACCTGTGCTGAGTCAGGCCTCTTAGCTTTATCATTGTCAACAGTAAGATGGAAATGGCTTCCTGGTGCTGGGAGGTAGATACCCTTGTAAATATAGCCCTGATAATTCCCTGCTCCTCACAAAGGGAGATGCAGAATTACAGGAAAAGCAATGCCACTTTAGATAGAATTTCCTTTTGCATCTTTGGCCACAGCCTAAGTTCTCAGTACCTCTGTTCATTTTCTCACAGTTTGTGTCTAAATTTGAATGCCCTATGGATCTCAGGGGTCTGTCCATCCTCTCCTGATATCTGAGAACTTTGGCCTGGAAAGACTATGTCTCACCTTCAGCAGGCTTTATGGGGGTTTGCTTAGTGCAGTTGCACAGGGCCCCATACTTGAAAGGACTCAGCACTTGGAATTTAATGCTCTAGAATGACTGTCTTGAAATTTTTAATAAATTTATCTTTGAATTTGTGTTTTGTAAGCAAAGTTCAATGGGACACTGGAGTATGCACTTGCTCCAGTGGGGGCTTGGGGCCTCAGCTCACACGCAGTGCAGTATATTATCACCTTTCTGCCATCTCAGGACAGGTTCTCAGCCATCCGCTTCCCATTTCCTGGTGCCCTAGGTCCACTTGACCTCCCCCACCTCCCTTATGCCTCGGGACTGCTGTGGCTGTCTACATGGGGCAGTGATAAGTTTGTGCCTATGAGGGAGACCTATGTTCCACCATTGCAAAGAGTCTTAGATTTGAAAAGGTTTAGGATTAGACAACAGGTGTTCATTCCCCTAATCTGGCTGTGCCGGGGCATGTTTTGTACGTGAACTGGTGAGGAATCTCATCTACTCCAAGTTTGTGTGTTGGGGTGATAAGCCTGTGGGAAGGAGAGATCGAGATCCTCATGTCTGGCCAGGGTACTGCATTCTCATTTGTATGGTACCCCACAATTTATGTAGTCTTTCTTAGTCTTACCTATTATGGTATAGATAGCCCGTCCCTCTTAGTTATGGCCTTGACAAAGCCTGTTGCTAAGAAATCTTCTGACAGAGAAAGGAATATTGACTAATATGTCTTGAGCACTTACAGTTTTTAAGTCCTGTGCTAACCATTTGCTGTTGACAATCTCATTTCATGCTCATACCAAGTTTATCATGCAAATCCTCCTGCTCTATTTTATAGATGATTACATTGAAACATAGTCTACAAAACTTATGTCTCATAGCCAAGAGGCTTTATGTGTAGAATTCAAACCCAGAATGCTCGATTTGGAAACCCATAATGTTCTGGCTCATGTCAGTAGTAGTCTGGTTCAATACCAAAGCAGAAAAGAAGTTTCAGATTTGAGTTTGAAAAAAGGATACGGACTTTCCTATAAGGGAACTGATATTATATTACTGTGGCTGACAGAGTTAACTTGTGGGCTCTGAATGAGTCCTAAGCAAATTCAGGAAAAAACAAAAGGAATGTTTATTGGCCTTCAGTACTGCTTTAGAAGATCATCCAGGCTTATCAGGGCATCTGGCTCAGGGAGGCAGCATGAGATTTAGGAACCAGCAGGCAGCCACATAATCTCACCAAACCCATTGGTGGTTCAGCCAATGCTAGAGTCCCTCCTTACTTCCGCCTGCACTGAACACTGGCATGGGACAATGAGCCATTTCTTGGCTCTGGTTCCACCTGTGCTGAATGAAGCAAGGGAAAGCAGCTGGTCTCAACACAGGTAGAAGAGGCTGCGAATCACCAGGTGTAGGCTGAACCTTGATTCTTTTAGGTTCTCCTCTTTACACCAACCCCTCGATGATGTTTGTTCTGAAGTAAATCAGCAGGCCCTTTAAAAGCCATTCCTACAGCCTGACTGTCAAATGAATCAAAATCCAGGTGGCAAGGTTTTCTTCTTAATGAAGATCATGGTGGCTAAGAACACCTAAGAAGAAGCTGATTTAATAGGTCCATGCTCAAGTAGGGCAACATGACATGAGACATCCTCCGTGCATCAGAACCTTGGAAGCTGTATTCACTGGAAACTGCAGCCTTTGTTGGATGACAACGCTTTCCCTCTTCATCCCCTCCTTCCTTACACCCTGTCTCAATCAGGGTCCCAGCTAGTAATATATACTTATACCAGCCCACTAAAATCAAAGATTCTATATGTGGCAGGTTTGGACCCCAAAGAGAGCACTTAAGACTTGGTCTCATTGGGGGCTCTCAGCTTAGCACAGGCCTCTTTACCTCATTCTGTCTTGGGTGGATGTTTAGGGCTTTATTTCTAACTGAACATTTTACCAACATTCTCTCCCGGGGAGAGTGTTTCCCTCCTTTGCCACTATGCTAAGCATCCGAGCTGTAGGGATTATCTCACCTGATAGCAAGGAATCGCCCAAATCTGTACTTCACAACCAACCACCTCATCACACATGAATGTCCTTGGCAGTCTTTACTGTGATATAAGCATCATTTATTTTCATGGAAGATCCTTGGTATAAACACAGAAGTCAAATTTGCCATAAAACCCTAGAACTTACATAGGGTGTAAAGTCCTGTGTACTTCATCCACAGTGCAGTCTGTAACCATGCAAACCTCAAGTTCTTTCCAGCACAGGGGTCCCAGGTTGGGTGCACAGGTAGCTAGTTTCTCTGACTCAGACCATAATTAATGTGCGGATTCAGTTCAGAAAAAAATTGTAGTTTACAAATTTATATACTACCCTCAGGGAATCAAGTTGTTATTGTTGATATTATTGTAGAAATGTGTCTCTATGATGTTGTCTTCCTCCTTTCAGAACTCCTTTAAGGACTATTACCAAAAACTCACTCTGAAAAAAAAAACAAGACATTAATTTCTGAGTAGTGTTCTTAACTATATTGAGAGGAAACTTAACTCTAAGACATAAGCCTCAAGGGAAGTTCCATCAAAGCTGAAGTTTGAATGAAATGAAAGAGTTAGGTAAATAAAGGGTGAGAATCAGCAAGTGTGTGAAAAGGGGGAAAGTTTTTGACCGATAAAATAGCTCATGAGATGGCCAGGAGGAAAGGAGGCATGGTGCATTTGGAAAATACTGAGGAAATCACACTAACGAAGATACAGGGAGTCTCTTCAAATGGGGCTGCCGTAGCTGAAAGACGGTCATTTTAGTTTCCCAATAGCTTTCAGCCAAGAAGCCATTTTATTCATTGAGGTCAGGTTCCATTTCAGCTGAAAGGTATTACTAAATTATATGGCTCTCCCCAAAAACAAAGAGTACAGGTTTAAGAAATCAGAAAGCAGTCTAAAGTCTGTAGGGGAAATCAGAAAGCAGTCTAAAGGGGTAAAGAGATAGAGGATGGGAATGAGGATTGAGAAAAAGATGTAAACCATACATAGGAACCCAACATAATAAGTGGGGGAACAATTTTTAAAATAAGCCTAGGAGCTAAACTCTTAGTAGAGTCAGGCTCTGGACTGATCATGCTACTAAAGAAGTTTTGATCCAGGTCTGGTTGCAAAGAGTCCATTGATTTCCAGGACTCTCATTAGAGTTGGAAGCAATTACAGCTTCAGGTGAAAGTGTGACCTCTGGAAATAGGGCCTGGGATTTGAGTTTTGACAGTAAACCAATGTCCTCTAACACCAAGACTAAAATCTTTTTTTAATGCACTTTTGCTTTTTATACTATATGATCACCAGGTACGTTTCACCTCTGCAGTCTCTTGGTATCTTTCCATTACTTTTTATTATGATTATCATCATTATTGTCACAGGGAATTTATTTAATCAGTATTTGTGGTCTATTTAGCTTAAAATATTGCTAAATATTTTAAAAATTGCTAAAAAACAAGTACAATAAAATTGCCATTCCATTAAAATTATGGAAAAAATTAAAAAAAGGGAGATTCATACATTTGAAATTCACAGTTATCCCCATGGCATAACACTTATTTATAATTATCCTCAAAATATCCTTCATACATCAACAAAAGCAAACTAATTTTTGTCTTCTTGGTTTTCATACTTGCTTCCACTTTTGTGCATTTGCTCATGCTATTTACTTAATTAGAAATTCTCTCTGTAATATGCATCCATTGTATTCATGCTTGTTATTCAACATGCTTGTTATTCAACATCTCAAGCATAATATGGCTCAAGTAAAAAAGACTCCATGAGGCTTTTCTTAATACTTTCATTTATATATTATCTTTCTTTCCTTTAACTCTCCAACACATCTGCTAGCATGCTAAAGACATGATGAATCCATCATACATTTTATTCATTTGTGGTAGATACTGTAATATACCACCTGGAACCCCAGTCAGGGATAAGTTACTCTCTTTTTCAGTTGCTGGGAGTGGGACTGTCTGTAAAAACAGGTCTCAGATGTTATTTGGCTTTAAGGATTGCTTCACATGAAAGCAAACTTTGCCTAACAGCATGCCACATTCGCTATTGCCTGCATCAGTGACTGATCATCATGGGGGTATGAACACCCAGCCTCCTTACTTCAAATGCAGACAACTTTGAAGTGTCATCTGAGCATAAGAACTCCTAGCATACCAGCTTCTGAGCACTTCCCTGAAATTATGTCACAGCACAACTCTTCCCCCTTCTTAATTATTCTTCTTACTTTTTCTTCCTAAAATTTTTAATCCTAAAAATTTCCCCAATAAATCCTCTATGTATTGTCATTATCTCATAATGTACTTCTTGAGGAATCCAAACTGCATTATCATTCCTTCATTCAAATATATATGAAACTATTTGTAAGACAAATATTTACTGCTTGATGTGCAAGACGTAAGTTATAAGTGTGGTTGAATAAACAAAGAAGAAACAGAAATTGCCCCTGCTCTCAAGGATCTAGGAGGAGAGATTAGTTAAATATATATATAAAAGACACCAAGTGATTAATACATATACAAATAAATGACACTGGGATTCTGATACAGAAATCAGATTCATGTGTTTGTGTGTTTCCTATCCCCAAGAAATTATTTTCAGCTTATTTAATGCAAGAGTGCATTTTTATAGACTTTTTTTGCTACCCTGCTATATCCAGGTACTTCAACAAAATGGACAGTATGTAATTTTTCAATTGATACCATGTTGGATTGTTCTGGGAAAAAAAATCCAGAAGAAACATTCAACAGAGAGAGGCTCACTCATATGATGACTTAAAATAGCTACAAATTAATTTTAATGTCCAGGAGTCATTTTATTTGTCGGTTTATTATTGAAGCAAGAAGTTTAGCCAGATAACTACGAGGCAGAAATGTCAGTGCTAAAACCTGAGAAAGTGCTGAGGTTCACGCTGCAAGGAACAACATTCATAATTTCAAAGACCCTCAGATTGATTGGTTTAGCTTCCTAGACAGGCAAGCACTGCCCTCCATTTATAATCATTTAGAAGCTATTATATTGTGTATTTTTCCAATTCTAATTTGCTTCATCTCCAACATAACCTCTCTGCAAGGCTAATGCACAAGACCATTATTTATCCATTTTTCACAGTAAGTTGTTTAAGAAATTCTGAGATGGTTATATGGGTCACCAAGTGCTTAGTCTAAAGGAAAGAAAGTTGTATGTCAATGTCCTGCAGCATTATCTTATTTAACCTAAAAAATATCTTGTATTAGAAAAAGCAAATAGTAGTATGGTTCAATAATCTGTATAGGAAAATAAATAAACTTAATTGTTAATCGCATTGCTAAATAACTATTTTTTAGTTTTGTTAGACAAATGTAAGATGGCCAAAGTAATTCTACTAACACTAATTTATAAAAACACTATTTTACTGAATATTGACATTTACTGAAAACAGTATTTCTCCTTTTAACACCATTTATCAATGTGACAAAGAGAATATAAAGACGTTTATTTCAAGAAAGTTAATGTATATATTTAAAACTAGACCAAAAAAGAAAGTAATAATGATTACTATCGATTTTTAGGAAACTATATTTAGTGGTGAAATAAGGAGCAATTAAACAATTAAGGTAAATTTTAATCCAATGTAAAAGCATGACGATAATTTCACAACCAGATCTAGAATATCATAAACATTTGAATTTTATTCTCACCCTTATTACCTGAAAATGATTCAGGATGGAGCTATAAGAAGTTTTATTTTTATTTCCTGCTGTCACTTCAATTCCTTTTTGAATTTCTTAATTAAAGAACAATTGATTAATGACTCATGAGAAATTTATATTTCAAAATGTCAAAACATATCATTACAGAGAGATGTTTTTATAAGCTTAGATACGGACGCCTACATTTCTTTTGTATTTTGATAGACTTGGCATCTATCCTGTTAAAATAGCTTTTCTTCCCTTATAAAATGCACCAAAACCATCTGAAATGAAGACATAATTCCAAAAGCTCAATGTGATAAAAGTGTAAATAATGATCACATGCACATTATGTAACGTCCCTACTTATCATTTTGTGCTAAATGAATCTTGGCTCTGCTAAGAACACTACTTCCCTTGAGCCTTCTCAAAGGAGGGGGGAAAGCGGAGTGTTTCCTGCTCCTTATTGTGTATCCAAACTTGTTTCCTTTCGTTTTGCTTTGAATCTCAGGTCATCTGACCATTCCAGCAATACCACTCCCTGTTGCATTCATTTTCACACTACCTACTCACCCCCTCTTCCTTACTCCTGAACACACCCATGGCTTTCTCGAAATTGTGCCTGAGTCATTGCCATCTCCTCAATACCACTGCTGTTACAATTTCTGTCTTATGTGTCCACATCATTGATCCTTCAAATCAAATGGACTCTCAATTTCTTGACTTTTTTTCCTCCAGCGATCTTGATCTCAAATTTAAATCAATCTATCAGTTTATCCCCATTTCTTACACTGGCTTAGGCATTGCTATCAGCAATAACAATAAATCTTTCTTCGCCTCAGGATCAATTATACATTCACTCTCTGAATACTACCTCTTATCTTTTCAGGACATTTTCTAAAATATCCAATCTTTCAGACCTCAGGAGTACCTAAAATTCAATGATCCTGCTGCATTTTCATTAACGCTCCTCCTCCCATATTCTTCTCACAGAGGTTAGACCCCGCAGTTCATCTTTAAACACCATAGCTGAATCATTTAACTATCTTTCTATTCCTTCTTTTATTTTGCTTGTTTGGACAAAAATCCAACACTTCATTTATTTCTATATAGTTGAACGTGGCTGGAGAAAGACACCAAACAAGGCAGTCTGGTTTCACTTTATTTTCATGCCATTTACATCAAGTGGATCACAGTGGCTCCTGGCCAATGCCCTGCATTTCCCTGGTCCAGGCCTCCTTCCATCTCCTAGACAGATACTTCATTGCCTTGCCCATTCTCTTCAAACCCCCACCCTACCTGAAATTCTCACATCTGATCATTTTGCTTCCCTTTACAGAGAGAAAAGAAAAATATACAAAGACTGCTTCCAAAAGCTTCCATCACCACATCTACTCAATGAACTGGATGTGTGAGTTATATTGCTTCACTCTCTTATTTCTCTAGATAAAATATCTTTTCTCCTATATAAAATCAACACTTACCTCTATTTGGAACTAATTCCATTTGTGTTCATCATCTCAAGGACATTCATTTTAGAAATTCTTTCTCCTCTGTCACTCTCTATCTCTCTCACACTCTCTCCCTGCCCCCCTAATTATTTTTATTATTGAGGAAGTATACCCAATAGGACATAGGAAATACTTAAAATATCTACAACCTTGATCAGCTGAATAAGCTGTGATAGAACTTACTTCACTCCCAATGAAGAAAGCAACCACTTGATGCCCATTGTTTTCACAAATCCAATCAGTTCTCCTACTAGACTAGTCCAGGAGGATAAGTTTAGTCTTGGACTGGTGAGGAATTTATGGTACTTAGCTATTTTTCTTTTAGATGCTCTAGGAATATTTAAATTGTTCATATAATACATGATATGAAGCATTAATGCATGCATATCCAGATATCACCATTAGATGCATCAAAAGGAATCAACTGTACTTTGTCTCTTCCATGGGAGCATAGTAGCTTTTGCTATTATGAGAGGATATACCTATACTTTCCCACAAAAACATCCTTTCTTCTGGTACAGAAGGTAACTAATCCTTTTGGGAACCCCCAAGCCCTTTATGGTCGGTCCACATGTTTTGAGTTGTGCTGATCACAGAGATGATCGTAGGAAGGCATATGATTTAGGACAGGCTAAACAAACTCAGTCTCATGATTTTAGCTGGTGTAATCAGAAGAGAGGGACACTTTTCTACTGGAGACAGCAAGATTGTGGAATATAAGTATGGCATTTCTGGTGGCTGTTTTTACTACTGTATGTTAAGAGACATCTGCTAATGAAATCAATAGATCTAAAAAATAATGAAAGACATACTTATGCTGAGAGTATTATTTGAGCATCTGGGTTTGGTGCTTTCTAAGTCCTTCTTCCCTGAATTTTCAGTTATTTGTGTCAACGTTTCAAATTTGAGTTAGGTTTCTGTCATTGACAGAAGAAAGAGTCTTGATTAATACAGATATAAAGATAAAATAGTAGAGGAATGAACACTACCTAAAAAGGCTAAAGTGGCAGAAGAGTGATTTCTAGCATTGTTTTCCTAAGTCACAGCTGGTAAACAACTTCTGTGGTTCTAAATGATTTGTGGCTATACACCACATAGTTGGGTTTTGGAATTTGGAAATATTTGGCCCTTTTATAACTTTAAAGAAGAAAATATATATGTAAACACCAAATAGTAGACTTTACTAGACCATGTGACCATCTCTTTCATCAATCTCCTCTCCTGACATTTTTTGAGAATCTCTCCCTCCCTAATTTTCAGGGGATTCACAATTCCCACCCTCACTTAAGTTGTTGCTGAAAGAGCTGATGATTGTACAGGATATTGGCTATTGGTTTCAGCAGAGACTGAACAAATCTAAGATAATCATTTTTCCTTCTGGAAAGTTTATCCTTCTAGTCAATGCTGATAGTTTAATAATTGGCTCTCAGCCTAAGCTGAAGATCCTTGGGAATTTAAAATTTGAAATTAGCAAAATAAATTTTGGGGAAGATAATCATACTTAAATACCTACATCTCTGTGCTTTGGGTTACCCTGTTCCAACATATAGACAGAGAGATGGATTAAGAAGAATGGAATAAACATGTAGAGAAAAGCCAAAGACAGAGTAAGATTAACCCTCTCGTTTCCCCACAAAACCCAGGTCTCCAGTTTTATTCCTGAGGTTCCAAATGGCATTCCCTAAAACATTACACTATCCTTTCAATTAATTTTTTTTTTTTTTTGCTTAAGTTCTAGTCAAGTTTCTGTTCTTTTAACCAAAAGTAGACCTAACCATGGGACAATTTATGATGTGCCAGTAAAGCAAATGATGCCCTAAGCTGCTAGATACAAAAAGTGGCATAAAAATTGTGTCACAACAAAAGTATTTGATCAAATTCGTCACAATGTTTTTATAAACAACAGAAGAAATATGGGAAGATTAAATCAAAGAAGTGTGTCCTTACTATTTCTGTGGCAGTGAGTAAACAGTAGCAGTTAATAATGTGAACTTTTTGATAGGTTTCAGCATTATTTTATAGGGTTCCACCCTCAAATTTGTTCTTCTCAACAGTTTTTAAATTAAAACTGGAATGAGAGTAACGATGCCATGCTTACTAAAATCAAACATAACAATAATATGGGAGGAATAGAAAAGTATAGGTTAGTAGAATTAGTATTCTTGAAAAAAATAAGCACTAAACAGTACATTAAAATTTAACAGAAATAATTGTAAACCCTTACATTATGACAAAAAAATCCCAAAGACAAATAAAAGATAGGCACAGATGAATTTAATTAACAGAATATGTAAAAATGTATTAATTATTTGGATAAAATTAAGCTCACTTAGTTCAATAATGTGATAAGGCTTCCTGGAAATGCTAAAGCAGTATTCAGCAGTAAAATAAAAATATTGTGCCTAGAACAATGTCGTAGAATATAAATGGTAAAAGTCTTTAGATAATGGTTAGCAAAGTAGAGTAGACCTAGAGAAGAATAATCTGATTCATGAATTTGTGAGAAATATTGCATGTTTAGGACCAACTGTTGAAATATTAAGACTGGTTATTATGAAGAATCAAGGTAGGAAGTAGGGTGGAAAGTGGGAACTTCATGTTTATATTTTAATATAAAAAAGGCTACTGTAGGTAAAAATTACATTTATTATTGTATTTATCAAATTATAATTGTATTTAAATACAAATCAGTCTTTGAGCAGTTAGGACAAGATAGATGGAGAAAAATCCAACCCATATGCCAAAGATATGTCTGAGAATTTGAAGTTCTGAAACAACATATGATGTGGCAAAAAGTTATAAATTCTCTATTTTGCTGTTGAAGAAGAAATAGTACAAACACTAAAAGAAAGTTCTAGAAGGAGGGCCTGAATTTACATAAAGTTCATGAGGTGATTTCTAAGATTTTTCTCCATTTCAGACTACATCATCTATCAATTTTACTGTACTGAATATATGTAGTTTTATTATGCAATTTAGTTTATACAAAAAATATTATTTAATTCAATTTTCAAGCTGTTAATATGCACAAGTAGAAAATGGTTTTTATGGCCTAAATTTGAATCAAAACAAAAATATGATCAGAATTAATCTTTGCCGATAGAGAGAATTTTAAAAAATGTATAATTACATGTTTATCCTTTTTCCCTACTTACCCCTTTGGGCCCTATCATAATAATTATAAATGTACTTAAAAATATATAATCTAAATGCACTTAAAATATCTAATCTAAAAAAGTTTGTGTGACTAGAAAAGTCTATGAGATGAAAGAAACTAGAAGGAAAATAAAGTTACAACAGAGAAAAAGGAAAGCATGATTACGTTGTGTTGCACTACTTGCTTATGAACAATATACACGTAGTCATAATGTTATAAACACTAATTTAACCACAATTATGATATAGCTATAAAAGGACAATGAAGTTTGGGAAATTGTATTGAAGGTAGTGAAGTTTCAGCTTTTTTTGTATCTTCACCTTACCGCATATAAATGCTTTCTCCTCCCCGTAAACCCAATATAAACGTATCACAAAGTTTGGCCAATGCTTATTGTTTAAATAATTATGGCTAAAAATATTTAGCCGTAAATATTTTTATTACCAAGGCACTAGTGCACTAGTGCTTTTGCTTTTGCTTGTTGTTTTTGCTATCTTGGCATCAATGATTTTGTTTATTTCTTTGGTTAAATTTCTATTTTCTTTCCACTACACTGCCTTCAAACTTTCTAATGGAACTCTAAAACTTTTAGCTATTTTTAGTGCAGTCTATGAATTCATACAGTACATGAGTTGATTCCATTTTGTCTTCCTTCCTTGATGATTTTCTTCTTGAAGTTTTTCATCCTCATGTTCCTGACTGAACTCTAGGCTGGCTGTGCTGTTATTCGGGGGACTTCTCCCCATTCACTTGCTAATTCATTTCTCATCTTTGCTCTGTCGGATCCTCTTTCTTGGGTTATCACATATTTGTCTTTCTTGGTTTTCTTCCTTATTTTGGTGGAGCCATAGCCTCCAGAATCTTCCTGAGAAAGGACACTTAAAAGATAAATGTTCTCAGGACTTGTATGTCTGAAAATGACTACATTTCACTCTTTTCCTTAATTGACTTTTTGAATATGTAAACAGTTCTGAATAGAAAGACATTATCTTACTTCCTAACTTCTGGTATTGTTGTTAAAAAAATCATTCCGGTTATATATTCTTTGTGTGTAACATGCTTTTTACTTTATAGAAGCTCTGATTTTATTTTTTCCATTGATTTTGTTGTTAATTTGATAGATTTTTTTCATTGGAAAATCAATATCTTCCAGTTATAGAAAATTTTATTTTATCATTCCCTTGCTATATTCCTCTTCTTAATACACTCAGTTTCCTTTCCTTTGATATGTCTGTTATACACAGAACTCCTGGATTACTCTTCTATTTATTTTTTATTTTCTCTTCAATTTTTCATCTCATTTTTGGTGGGAGCTTTGTTCTATTTTCTTGAGCTCTGCCCCAAATGAAAATATCCTACAGTCCTAAATATTTTCTCTCCTACACTCTAACTCATTTTGTTATGTTTGTTGTTGCTTTTCTGATTTCATGAAAGCAGGGGCTTTGTCCGTTTTGTACTGTGCCTGGTACATAATAGAATTTCAAAAACCTTTTTTTAGTAATAGTCTCTCTTAAATTTATTTTCTAAATTTTCCTTAATGTAAACATTTTCATGACCACATTTTTAATTTCCAGAGGCTTTTTCTTTGTTCTCCAAATGTTTCTTTTACAGCATTGTTATTTTTCTATAAATAGAATATGACACCTCTTCCTTTTTAATGATATCGGTTATTAGGTTTTATAAGTTTCCTTTGCTCACTTTATTGTTTCATTCTTTCCTTTGAGTTTATTTTGTTATTTATTTGATTGGAGTCTGTCTTCATGTTGTAAGCTTTTTTCAACTCTTTGGTGATCCTTGGCTCTATAATCATATTTAAGAGCAAGATGAAAAACTATATATATCTGACCGGAGATCTGTGTGAATGGGCTAGGATTATTGACTGTTGAGCCTGAGGATTATCTGTTGGTAAATGGACATTCCATGGAGATTCTCCTGAATGCCAATACCAATAGGTGCTTTGTCCTGTGCTAGATGTCTATAGTTTGTCTGGGTTAGGAAAGCCTTCCTGGAGCATTCTAAATATTGATTTGTAAGAGAAAGCTTAGATTCCCTCCAGTGTATATGTAGACATTCTTGAAGTTCCCTTACATTCAGCAGATAGTTCACCCTGCAGTTAAGGGGAATTGGTATTTCCAAGCTTAAGCTCTCATGACTAAACCTCACCGGAGAGTAAATTTTATGCCTGAAGGAGAAGAATAGTCTGACTCCATGGGTTGGATGAAAGTTTCTAGTATTATACTTGCTTTTTTTTTGTAGGCTTACAGACAGCTATCTTATTTTTCAGCCTCACCAGCACCTGTGTCTCCAGAAACACTAGTTCTTTTAGTTCTTGAGTATCTTCAGGGTACAGTGGTGAGTCACTTGGCTTTTTCTTTGGTGGTGATGCTTCAGATTTGTGTGCTCTGATAAGTCACCGTCTTCTCATGTATCCAGCTTCCAGCTTCGCAACATCGTTGATACTGTCATTTATTTATTATTATCCTCTCTTCAATTTGCTCAATCCTCTTTAATGGTTTGTTGGAGCTTTTCTGGGGTTAGCTAAAATAAACTCGAGTGTTCTTTTTGACATTTTTAATTGGCAGACTAAACACTGTATTTAGAAATAAGTCTCAGGGAAAAAACATCTAAAATATGTCAAAGTAGCTATTTCTGCAGATAGAGACTGTGGTATGTGAGGTATAATATTTGTGTTGATTTTATGGAAAGCTTTTAGTAAAATTTGACACATATTTTCAGATAATATGAATATATTATTTTGATAGAAATATAAATAAAAAACTAGTAAAAATTTATTTTTAAAATTTTACATGTTATTTTTTCATTGTGATTTTCAGACATGATTGGACAAAAATATGTCTTTTTTATGTTGAATGCATAAAAATCACTCTCTAACATTGATTTTTGAGTAATCAGGAAAAAGCGAAGTAGTACAAGTTATTTATACAAGGTGAATTTAACAGAGGAAAGAATTTAAACTTGTCAATTCCTTCTTCCTCTCAAAATTATACATGAAATTGAGCATAAAACATTTTAGTGGAATAAAGTGTTTTTACAAATTATCAGGAAGTTTACACCCTCAAAATAGTTGATAGAAGGTCGAATGATGCCTCCCTGCGAGTACCTGAATAGATTGTTTACATTTGCATGCTCAAAGTCTAAACTGAGTGTGTCAAAGAATTAAGTAATTAACTAGACTTTGATTTCTGCACTTGAAAATTGACAACTCACTGTAGGTTCAATATGTTTTGACAGATTGGCTTTTGTATTTCTCCCAAATAATAAAACAAGGCTTTTCAAAACATTGAATGATTGATTCTTCTTTTAAAAGCTCAATTATTATGAAATGACTCAGAGATTGCTAGGCAGACACAATCACATCTAAAGACATTCAGATATATTAGAAGATGCAAGAGGTTTCATTCACTTGCTTGTAAGTTAGTGTGTGCCCAAAGGCTTTTTCATTAGCAATTAATCAAGTAGGCAACCAATCAACCAACTAGACAATTAGCAAACATGTATGTGTTCTTTTTACCACATTCTTTGAATTCCTATTTCAGGAAAAGGTGCCCTGGGATTGGCCAGATGTTGTTCAGTGCCATGTGTAATGTGACCTGGTCAATATTGCCTGGATATTAGCCAGGTTTGTATCTTGTCCTCTTCCTACTTTTCCTACTCTTCCTCTTTTTAATTCTACTTCCTGCTCCTTCTGAGCATTCCATCACTACCCATCCCTGATGTTTAATGGCATAACAGAAACAGTAGGGCTTTTATTTTCTTCTTTCTGAGAAAAGAAAAATACTTCCTAATTGAAAACTTGGTCAAATAGGAGGCCCAAATACTGAATCAAGTCTTCAGCAAATCAGAGAGACCCTAACTAATAATCTAGCTTTAACTTTTGTTGGCAGGAATGTGCAATTTGGAGAAAGATGGTCTCTTCATTCATTCATCAAGAATATAGCACATATATAAGGTGGTAATTATTTTAACATGCATAGCAAATGAATATCATGACTTTCAATACATGCACTGCATCTAATTTCACATCAATGAAATGTGGGCTAGACTATTTCTGCTGAATGATAAATGATTGAATTTTTATATTTGAAAGAGCGTGGAGAAGGGATTTTCTGGAAATTTCATAGTGTGGTTAATTTTTAACTAGTTAATTTATGGTGATTTTCATAATTATGAAGAGATCCAGAAAAATGTAGCTTCAGCATATAAAAGAATGTTCTCATAAAAACTTTGAGAAGCATAACACACTGATTTGAAATTTAGAATGCATTATTTAAGACATTTGTACAGCCTCACAGACCCTAGACTTATGCCTAATCTTATTTTAGACTCTCTTGACTTAAGTAGAAAAAAAGTTGTATTTTTAATTCAACTCAGTTTGTTCAAAGGTTAGGTTTTGAAACCTAACCTTCAGATTGAATGTGATTTTATTTGTAATAAATGTAATCATTAAACAGCACATTGCATTTTGGAGATTGCCTTATTTTTTTAATCTATACTATACATGGAAAGATTTATATTGGTTTTATTCCAAACGAAGAACATAATGACATGCATTTTTTTCTCTATGGTTTCCAGATTTAATTGTCTTATGTAAAAATACATTTATTAAGATTCATTCCTGTGTTCACAGATGTATTTAAAACCATCTCGCTTGGAAATAATGAAAGTGTTTCAAGGCATAAATAAATGCACTGTTGGCCATCATGTTTGGTCTCTATTTTAAAGAGGGCACTGCATCATATCTGTTAAAGACAGTGAAAGATAAAGATTTTTTAAAACTTATTCTTAAAAATTCCAAAACAGATTTATAACTTGTTTAATATTTAAAGAAGCTGTAATTATTTCAAAATATATATGAGTAGAATATCTGGTTATTTTTAGCTAAAAATTTGTTTTAACTACTTAGAGTCACCAGAGAATGTTAATAAATAATTTAAAGCCTTAGAATAATATATTTAGCATGATTGAGTCTTTTGTTTGTTTATTGATTTGGTAGCTGTAATGCTAAGGTACAGATGGTGAAGTAGACTCTAACAGTGGTTTACTGCTCACACTGTCTCTAGAGTTTTAAGTTTCAATTGCACCTATAAAAGGGGTAATTAGTCCTTTCTATTTTACTGCTGTTATGGGAAAGAAAGCTGTTTCAGTTAACTGCGAACTAGATACTACTCTACATTAAAATCCTGGTATCAGTAACTTACTCTCCTTTTCAAATTCCAAGTCAAGAGTTCAAAACAAGTAAGAAATGTCACCTTCTTAAATATTATGGTTTATTAATCATGTCAGTGCAGTGAAGTCTATTGGTGCAATTAGTTGACAAATAGGAATATCATTCTTTATGAAATTTACATAGTGGGGGCAAGGTTAATACTAATTTAATATGCATTAATGATATGTTTGAGTGCATTCAGAGATGAGAAAGCTCTGATATTAGTAAAATGACATTTTCTGAGTTGTTTAAAAGTTTGAAATAAGAACATACTCAAAGAATGTTTTTCTTCACAAATCCAGTAGTGCTGGGAAGTTGAAAATGTGTAATAATTATTTTCCAATTAGACATGCATTATTTTGATAGCAACTTCTTGGCCATATTGAATATAGTTACCTAACTCTAGAAAATAATTTTGTTTCTCCTTAACTGCACATGTAGCTGTATATAAAATGAATAATAAACATTTTATTTTAATCAAAAGCACAAAGTAGGTATTCTACCTTCCAAAATAATTGTCAAACACATAAAGAAAATTCATGTCAATTGTTAACATAATTGTTTTAAATTTTATCCTATACATAATATAGATTAATTCCCAGAAGATGTGGGATATTTCTGCCTAGCCTCTCCCATTTAGAGATGTGAAAATGGAGAATCCCAAAGAAGATATGTAAATTGAAATGATCGACATACCACATAAAGTAGCAATGGCATTAGCATTTGTTTGTGGATTAATTATATTAATGGGTATAATTAAGATAATTTGAGCTTTTGCATTAATATAATGAAAGTTTACTTGTAATGTTTTAGTCTATGTTTTAATTCTGCCAACTGTGAAATGGAGGAAAATGTCAATACTAAGAACAAAGCAGAATTTGCATAGGAATAGAAATAGCTACATCATGACAAACAGATCTTGAATTAGCTCATGAGCTGAATAATGTCATGAGTTTTTGTACTTGAAAATTTATTTTTTAAATCCATATATAACATGAAAGATTGATTAAGACAGCTGCATTTTTAATTCAAATATGTTCAGCTGTTTGGCAGAGGAGGCAAACCAAAGAAAAATTGCTACAACGATTTAAGTGAAGTGAGAAAATCAAAGACAAAGTGAAGCACAATGAAATCATCATGCAAAACACACATTAAATGTAACTTCATTCATTTCAGAAAAAAAGTTTGCCTAATTTTCTTTTCAGTGTCTAGCATAGTTTATATGTATAAAAAAAGTTTTCTTAAATATCCCTCGATGAGGACATGAGAAAATTAAAGGTAAAACAAACTTCTTTTCAAGTTGCTATTCAAGGAAGGACTTGAATCTTAGTCTTTTCATTACATGGGCAGGATTATGCTATCATCATAATATATTTTAGGCTACAAGCTTTTATTTTACCTTTTATGACAAAATCTCCACCTGGTATAATTTCTATCTTATTTCCCTATAGCTTATTCCCTGCTGTGAATACTATACCTGACCCAGCACCAAATAGCTCAAGTGATCCAATGTCTACACTAACTATTAACAAGTTCCCTGTACCTGCAAGTTGCCAGGATTTTACCTACTGTCTCTTGTCAGATGCCTCCCATAGCAGCCCCCTCACTCACCAGTGTTACAGTTGGATTCTTTCACTGAATCTGTTTGCTGTTGGCTGTCTTGTCTGAAAGTTCAAGTACAGCTAAGAGCTGTCTGCCAAACTACGTTCTTTAACCACTGCTGTTAGGTTGATGGGCTGCCTTTTCTGTTTTTGTGGGAGCTTCCACTCTACTGTCAAAAGCTTGTCCTACTCAGTTGCTTAATGGAATTCAATTATGTCAATAGTATTCATACATTCAAAAACAGTTGGTCTCCTTTCTAGGCAGTTATAGGTACGAGTTATATAATGACAAACAAAACATATGTACCTGCTGGCCTGGATCTTTGAGTTTAGTAAGAAGTATAGACTATACACGTACACAGTGCCTGTAATTTAGATTTATTGAATAGTTAGCTATTAATTATTAATATATTAGTAATTATTATATTATTACTATTAGAATAATTACTAATATAATAATTGGGAACCTTTTATTGATATAAAACTCTAAGATGTGACCTTTGTTGGGTACTTAAAATAAGCTATACACTCTTTTAAGTGTTTTATATACATTAATTTATTTAATCTTTACAAAAAATCTTTGAGGTAGGCCATATTATTAATATTAACTCCATTTTTACAGGTGAGGAAAACACAGTACAAAAATAAAGTCACATGCCCAAGACCACACTGGTAGTGAAAGATTGAAATGGGATTAGAGTGTAGGTGGTCCACTTTTTTGCCCAGACTAGAGTGCAGTGGCCTGGTAATAGCTCACTGTAAACTCAAACTCCTGGGCTCACGTGATCCTTCTGCCACAGTCTCCTGAGTAGCTAGGACTACAGGCACACACCACCACACTCAGCTAATTTTTAAATTTTTTGTAGAGACAGAGTCTCACTATATTGCCCAGGCTAGTCTCAAACTCCTGGTCTCAAGTAATCCTCTTGCTTTGGCCTCCCAAAGTGTTGAGATTATAGGCATGAGCCACAACGCCTAGCCTGCCCATTCTTTTAACCACAATGCTATAGCACCTGTCAAGTAATGAGACCCAAAAACTCACCTAAGTTGAGATTGGAAAAATAATAAGAATTCAGCCAGTGTACTGCAAACAGAGGGAAAAGCATATACAATGGCAATCGCATGGAACAGAGGTGAAATACAGTGACTGTGGGAGTGAGTAGCTGAAGATGAAGACAGATCTCATAGGGCTCTAAAAGGAAAAGGAAGTCATGAAAGCACTCTTAGCAGATCATTGACTTGATCTAATTCATGCCTTTCCTGTTTGTTTTGTTTTGCTTTGTTTAATCACTTTGGATGTTTTGCAGAGAGTTAATTGGAATGGAGCAGAGAGGAAGGATATCAGTTCAGGAATGATCTGCACTAGGTTTGTAAGAGCAGGAATGTAGAAAGTTGGACAGAACAGCATATACGTGGGAATATGTAGGAGACTCCTATTCTAATAGGTACAGAAACATTAAAATTAAATTTTTAATTATTTAGAATTAATAAAATTATTTACAATTAATAAAATTAAATATTCTGAATTATAAGCAAATGAACCAATACTTTTGCTAGCTAGATAAGTGTGATAACTGACTAATATAATTATTAATAGATGAACCTTCTGAACTTGTTTTTTGAGAAATGAAGAATCAATAATATAGTAGAAGGGTAAAGAATTATAAACAGATGAAGGAAAACAATAGTATAAATATATTTTTGTAACTTTTCCCTTTATTAATAAGGCATGCATATATTTAAATAAATATCATAAATATTAAGAACATACGGGCATAATTAATGGCATGAGGCTCAAATAATTAATCATTCCAGATTCACTTGACAGATTTAAACATAATCACAGAATTAGTGGAGGAAAGAAATGGAGCAGCTGTCACATATTTGGACATTAAGAACGTATTTTATACTGCCCCTAAAAGTTTTACTTGCACAATTAATGCTATAGACTGAATTGTGTCCCCTAAAAATTCACATATTAAAGCCCTATACCCCAATGTGATGATAGACCTTTGGGAAAATATTAACTCTAGAGGAAGTCATAAAAATGGGGCCTTTATGTTCATAAAGTATTAGTGCCCTTATAAGGGATTAGTACCCACATAAGAAGAAGGAGAAAGGCTACAGCTGGCTCTCTCTCTGCCATGTGAAGACACACTGAGAAGGAGGTTGTCTATAAGACAGGAAGAGAGCCCTGACCAGAATCCAACTATGATGGCTCCCTGATCTCAGACTTTCAGCCTCCAGAACTGTTAGATAGTAAATCTCTGTTGTTTAAATCACACAGTCTATGATATTTTGTTATGACAGCCCAAGCTGATTGAGGCAATCATTTTTATTTAAAAAGATAAAAATACAGTTAATAACTTTAGATAAAGACAAATGAACAAGTATCCATCTGATAAAGATTATTTTGGGTAGTCTTACACCTAAGATTTTTTGCTGTCTAAACTAAACTAATAATCAAAAAAGGAGGAATATACCAACTCGACTTGGAATATTCTAGGCATTAAGCTTTAAGACTTGAAGAGTGACAAATGCTAAGACTTGAAGAGTGACAAATGCTAATTTGTCACTTGAAGAGTGACAAATGCTAAGTCAAACCTTTAACTTGTATGAACAGGCTTGGTCTCTCTGAGGAAAGGTAAAAATTAAAATTAATTTAAGAAAATTGCTGCTTTCCAGAAAACAGCAACATTTGTAACATAAATATTAATGAGAAACATAAAGGCAGTAAACAACCATGATGAGTATGGGAATGCATTGAGAATTTTTCCAAACAGTGAAAAAATTAAAGTAGTCAGATTGATGAGAACAATATACATAACATTTTTTGTTTCTAAGGTTATTAGATTGATAGTAGCGAAGAATGCATTCTAAAAAACAACAGCTTACTCCTTTAAAATATGCCATTTTGAAGAATGCCATGCCCATATTTTCATGATAACACTGATTTTTTAAGGCAATGCTTGGCATTCTTGAGGAAAATTGAGATTATATTACTTTCCATCCACATTGGAAATTAAAGACATCTATGTACTTTGATAATCAATCTAGGAAAGGTTAGGATTGGCAACTCCTAATGAAATCTAAAACCTTTAACCAGGTCAGAGTCAAATAAAATGCCACAACACAGAAATGTGTCTAAAAAAGATCTTCATTGGGGGTAAATTTTTTCTCAAAAAACAATGCTCCTACACAGAGAACTGTGGTATGAAAATTGCAAAATATTACGTTATCCCTTAGCACAAAGCTTCACCTGTATTAGCAAAATTAGTCTTAAGGTGGATGCAATTAATTACAAATCACAGTGATTTTCTTTTGAGACTACTCCAAACTTGTTAAGAGGAAAATTTTGTTACCTTATAGAAATTTATATTTAAATAGTATTTATTATCTCTACAGGGAGCTGTGGTGAGAGGTAGTGAATCTCACTTATCAAGAAACATTACCAAATTATATATATTGAAAATGGCAAAATAAATTCCTAATTTATCTGATTTGTGATTCTTGTACAATCTGTCAACATAGTATTCATTCCCTCCTTATTTCTTGCAATATTATATAGTCATCAATCTTTTATTTAAAAAGAATCATTAATATAAACTTAACTGTTTGCCCATAACAGGTGACCTCCATCCTACCATCCAAAATCAATGTGTTTCAAGAGTTTTATATTATTTATAGCTCTTTTATAATTTTTATATTTAAGATGAAAATTTGATTTTTTAGGAAATTATCCTTGGGCTAGATTGAAAATTATTTTGTGTCTTGCATATAAAAGGCATTGAAAGATCAATTTCTGAAGTGAGGGAAATAAAGAACTTCAACAGTATTTAAACTATATTCAACATTTTTCAGATTTGTCACTCAATCACAAGTAGGTCAATCATTTGCTTATCACCCTACATTATCTCAGGTTCTTAGAATCTTAATGTAACGTGTTTTTTTTCTTCTGTGGTAGACAGACATATGTTTAAGGATGTGCTTTGTTTACTATTTTAGAAATTAAGTTTAAAAATGTATAATAGGTAATAAAATGAGTAATTTCTACTTTTATTAAAAGTTTGTTCCTCATTCTAACATTTCACTTATGTATACAATACATCAAAGTTTGGTTTAAAATATCACTGTGAAGTCCAGATAGAAAACTATAAATACACAAATAATCAAATACCTTTCCAAACTCAATGAATACATTTTCAAGTAGAAAACACACCATGAAATAAACTTTGCATTAATAATGAAGTATAGCAAAAAGAAATCTCTTTATGCTAATTTTTCATGGCCGTTTGTTTACTGAATTAAACATATGCATCAAGGGCAACATACGTAACCTAAATATCTGTACCCCCATAATATGCTGAAATAAAAAAAAATATAATGTCAATATACTTAGCCTTTGGTGACAGTGACAAGTCCAAAATTACTGGGGACAATTCTTCCTTCCAATGTATTATCAGTCATGACAGCGCAGCTCGTATGGTCCAGCCAATAATCTGAGAAACAATACGGACTAACAGAGCAGTCAGGGAGCAGACTTATAATAAATGAAGAATCAGAGAAAGTTAACTGTGAAAATATTCTAACAGAGTAAGCATCAATTAGTGTAGAGATGTAAAACCTTGGGGAAGATTAATTATATTTTATGACCACTGATAATGGATTCCGAGTAAATAGGTTTACATTTCATTGGGGAAGATTATTGTAAATTGAAAAGACTCAGCACAAATGCAGTTATATAAGAAGCAGAGGGAAAATCATTTAATCTGAAGGGTATTTTACGAGAAATTTTGACTCATAAAATAATTATTTAGTATAAGTGGTGAAATATCATAATATATATTTTGAATAATATTGGAAATTGGCAACAAGGTATAAGAGTAAAATTGAACATTATGATGTGTGTCTTTTTTTCATTTAATATTACAGCAGTAATTGATTCAATTTAGCTATTTAGTACATTAGGGGGAAAATAATATTCCCTAAGTTCCATCAACATATAAAGTCCTTCTGTTAATTGACATAAACAAATATATATCTATATATATATATATGCACATATCTTGACAAATTAAATTTTATTCCTGTTTTATGATGGACATTATAAAATGAGAATTTTTCTTAAGTGATTAGCAATTTTCTTTCTTAAGACTATCAGCAAATAGAAGCCTGATACTGCAATTGACAAACTTACCAAATCCCACTTTTCCACTTTCTTTAGGAGAACAATGCCAGAGCAGGTGCTACATTATGATCGTCAGAAAGCCATTATGTTTAACATGAATAATGCCATTCAGAGGGTTAGCCATCTGTTTGCTGAGTGTTTGTCAGACCTACACCCACAGCAGCATAAAAGCAATGCATGTGGGTGTCATAATCATAGATCTTCCCAAAAGCTTTTGTTTCTTGTAAAAATGAAGTGAGATTATTTTAAGAACTAAGTTATATTAGAAATGTAGACACAAATACCATGTTTTTCGTTGCTTTATGGATCCCAAATATGTAAATCAAATACTGTTTGGGTTTCTGCATGTAATTTAAGAGCTTAAAAAGGAGATCTGAGCAAAGTAATTATAGTTCAAAAATGTGCATCACTGGAATATATGCAGTCTGTTGTGTCTTTATTTCTCAGACTTTAGATTCCATCTTAAAGTACGAGTTTTTCCAGAATATTTATATATTTCTTTACTTTATATTGCTTCTAAGAAAACAAATAACCTCCTTTCCAAATACAGCAAGGAAAAATTATTCATTGAATATTTTCCAAAAAAAAAAAATAAGCATAAGGGAAGTTTAAAAAAGAGTTAAGTGAAATCAAGATTTTCTCTGATGTTTCTTATTATATGCTACTCTAATGATAATTGTAAAATTATCTCTGGTTAGATTTCACAGTTTTGTCACTAGAACATGATGATAGTTGCTCCAGGATTAATTCAGGAAATTTCTGAAAGATAATAAACACAAAATCATATTTGTAAAACTTTATTAAGCACAGCATTAAAAATTATAAATGTGTACATATAGCATAATTATTTAAGATACTTACTCTAGCCATAAACAATACATATAACTGAAAAAACACTCCTCCTCCAACATATGATTATCATTGTATTTAGGAACTGAGTGATAACAATGTTCAATCTATTTCAAAGAAATTCAAATTTATATCAAGCAAAGAAATGTTTGGCAGGATGATTTTGAATGTATTTAAAAGTGTAGAAAATGTTTTGAGCTATTTGATTCCATCAGATGCTTGGGTTTATTTTTATATGTGTGAAACAATGTGAAACAATTTCAAAGAAATTCACTTGTAAATCAATAAATCATATGGGTTGACTTCAGTAACTGCTGGACAGATAAACACAAAAATACACAGAATTTCCTAATACTGAGATCGACTAGAACCTAATATTGATACAAAAACATAAAACTATTTAAAATCATTTTGTATCTATGGGTCCAGAATAGGTAAGAGAATAACTTTAGGAATTTCAAGTGCTTCCTTAGGACATTTGAAACCTTACCATCACAGGCTCATTGAAGACGTATGAGTTAATATTTATGGGTATTAGCTGTACTCAGGTTATGAGAAACATAGAAATGCGTCAAGGAAAATAAAAAGCCATAGCCCTGATTTTGAGATGCTTAAATGGCTACAGGAAAGGGAAACTCATTGCACAGACATTTCAAAGTATGATCTTGCATGGTGAGTTTGTACATGAGTCCAATCCATATGCGTCTAATCCACTATCCCTAGCCTGGAAAATTTAATTTGACCTCGTTTGGTGGTAAATGAAGGCTTAAACATGATGATAGAAAAATCAGCACCTCTTACATGATGATGTACACATGGAGTGTAAGCTCCAGGGAAAACTATTGATGGGCTTTTAGTCTACACTGTACACCAAGTGAAAGCATGAAATATGAAAAGAAGAGCAAAAGTAGATCTGAACTAGAGGTTTGAAGCTCACAGGAGACATAATGAAGACTTATGATTATTTACTGATATGAAAGAAAAGATGAAAACAATATTTGCATTTTCTGCTTTTGAAAATTGATTAATTCAGATGGTGAGAGCTCAGGAGGTAACCCATTTCAGTTACCCATCTCAGTTACTGAGATGAAGCTCTTGCTGAATGCAATGGCCTGTTCACTTAGGAGACAAGTTTGATGCTGATAGAGTCATTGATAATTTAAAATTATAGGATATATGAAAACATAAAGGATTAGGAAATGACAAAACTCAGATTTTGAGTAACGGATTCCTTGACTTTCCCATATGAAGTTATTCCTTCAATGTTCTTGTACAGATCTTTGTTATATTAATAACCACACTGATTCACATTAATTTATTTTTTACAATTTTGATTTCTTTTGCTTACTAGGTCTTCCACTCTTTGAAATAACAAACACATTTTAATTCTTTTTCATATTCCCAGCACCCTAGCACATAATCTGACATATAGTTTGGACAATAATTTTTATTGAATGGATAAGGAACAAATAAAACTATTCTAAATTACATAGATTGATACTGTGGATATTGATTTGATTAACTTGAAAGTCATTTAAAAGTTATGTATTTTTGTGGGCAACACACGTCATTTCAAATAAAAGTAGGGTTGATTTGATCTTCAGAAGAATGTCCAGCACAAAATAAAAAGATGTGGCAACTGCCTTCTTAAAACTTGTGCCTGATATTGTCAAAAAAATAAAAGTCAAGAGAATGAGAAGTCCATGAAGTTTATAATACATGTTAGACTCATGAATGTTTAAAACAACTCAGTAAATGAAACAATCACAGGTTTGCATTCGAACTGGAGGCACAAGGTAATTTTTCTTCTGATGATTCTATGCAGTTTAGAAAAACTGAATTTTCTAAATTATTTATTATGTTTTTATTGATTTTATATTTTAATTTTTTCATTAGTAATAGCAAGCACTCTTTTCAATTTTAGCCAGCATAATTTTAATCTGAATCAACTATGTCATACTGAATTTCTGCTTCTAAAGAGGGACAATGAACTAGGTTATAGTATAGGAGGTCAAAAGGAAAGAATTTCATAATGTAATAATTACAGAAAAGAGAAAGTGTACATGTAGAGTTGGACTTATTGATCACAGGAGAAATTATAAACATTACCAATTTTATAGAAATTTTAACATGCATTAACACATTCTACAGACTAAATGTTTGTGGCTTCCTACAATTCATATGTTGAAATCCTAACTCCCAATATGATGATATTAGGAGGTGAGAACTTTTGGAGGTGATTAGGTCATGAGTGCAGAACTCTCGTGAATGGAATTAGTACCCCATAAAAGAGACAACAGAGAGCTCCCTTACCCTTTCTGCCATGTGAAGACACAGCTAAAAGATACCTGTGTCAATTTGTGAACCAGGAATTGGGTCCTCACCAGACACCAAATCTGCCAGTGCCTTGATCTCAGACTTTCCAGCCTGCAGAACCATGAATAATAAATTTCTGTTTTTCATAAGCCACTCAGTCAATGGTATTCTTTTATAGCAGCGTGGTGGACTTAGAAAACACTCATATAATGCTAATATTGAGTCCCAGCACTTTTCTAACTACTTTATATATGTTAAGTCATCCATTTCCCACACCACCCTAAGAATCCAATTTACAATTTTATCTCCATTTTATAAATAAGAAAACAAAAGCGACGTTACATAACCAGTAGTTGGTAAGGATGAGATTACACCCTATGTATTCTGACTGGAAAATCTCTCCTTTAATCATTCTTCTATACTGTCTCTCAATAGCAAGGGAAGGTATCAAGATTAGCTTGCAAAATAAAATAAAAGGAACCAGTATTGTCAGGAGAAAATGTACCTATCTGCCAGGCATTGTAGGGAGAGGAGAAAAAAAGAAGAAAAAGTTGACAGAGATGGGCAATTGACTGAAATCTTATAAACAGTTGGAGCTCTGAAACCAGGCAAGGCAGATGCTGGCTCACTTGGTGCTCTGTCCATAGGCTTCTCAATGGTGAGGTGTTCTGTAGGAGCTGGACCTCAGAGTGGAACTATGTCCTAGTCAGTGTTGTGCTGCTATAACAGAATATCACAGACTGGGTAAATTACAAAGAACAGAGATTTATTTCTTATACTTCTGGAGGCTGAGAATTCTAACATCAAGAGACTAACATCTGGCAAGGACCTTCTTGATGTGTCATCGCATGGAGAAAGGTGAAAGGGAAATAGACCACGTGAGAAAAGGCAAGAAGGGGTTGAACTTACTTTTATAACAACCCCACTCTCATGATAACAAATCCACTTCCACAGTAATAACATTAACGTATTCATGAGGGCTGTCCTCATGACCTAATCACCTCTTAACTGTCCTACCTCTCAACACCATCGCATTGGGGATTAAGTTTCTGACACTTGTATTTTGAGGGACACGTTAAAGCCATAGGAACCTGTAAAAGGACATATACTTCCACTTACACTGTTCTTGGAGGTGGGCTCTGGAGAAGGCCATGTATTGATAACAGTAAACCCGTCTTACCTCTTCTCTCCTGGTGGGCGGTCTTGGAAGGGCCCTGGAACATGGAATCTAAAATCAGTGAAAACCACTAGCCTTGTATATTAGAAGAAATTTCCAGAACAGAAATGTGAAGTGAGATGTACTTATACTTTGCAAGTTGCTGCTCTGATCTGCCTTATTCCTAAATCATGAATAATAAAAATTAAAAGATACTACAACGAGTTTGGCAGGTGATGAAGAACGTCTAGAAATGTGGACGACACACACTCTCACTTTAATAGAGAAATTATTTTCTTAGCTTTGCCTCCACTAGGAAGAATTATAAAAGACAGGTTAGCCAGATGTTATTAAAAGTTGACTTTTAGTTGTGAGAGTTTAAGATTTTGGCAGTACAGAGAAAGCAATTCTGTAGTTATGCAATGCTAGACATGTCATAGATTCAACTGATGTTTAGAAAGATACTTTTCTTTGTGGGTAAAAGCAGCTTGAGGCTTTTATGAAAGTAAAATAATTAACTGGTAATGATACTACTACCAGTGAGACAATTTATGTACAAAGAACAAGCAAATTTTTTTGATTATCATGCTCACAGTGAAAAATTAGCAAATTAATTCTTCATTTTTGGAAAATCATATATTCTTCAAGCTCAGATAGTTTATATGTATTTAAACTGTAATTTTAAATAAGTGTCATTATTTCCCCTTTTATGTATTCGAATAGTTATATATTTAATGTAATTAACTAATCTACATTCCTCTACTGTAACAGAATAAAAATAACTAGAACTTATTTCTTCATTTTAAAAGAATCTCATTGAATAAATAAAGCAATTTGCTGCATAAAATATATAGATTATAACAATTTAGTTTTTTATAAAATGAGTAAAATTCTCCATGATTGTAAATTACATATATGAGTATATATGTGTATGTACATACACACACATATATTTGATAATGCAAACATAATTTATTATAAATTTCTTATTTCTACATTTATCAGTATTACGGCAACCTTGGTGTAGCATGAGTAAATGTCCACTCCTGGTCAGATTCAGATGTCAAAACCCATAACCTTAGTTAAGTAGTCCTTTGGTATGATTAAGAAAAGATTTATGACACAGACAAGATAGTCCTGAGGCAACAGGCAAAGGATGGCTCTCTGGAGGAGGTGAGTTCTAGAACTTTTTATAAAAGCAAGGTTTCTTCAACTCAAGATTTGACAGGCACTGCCTACCCTCCTCCCAGCACAAAATTTAAAAGAGGCAGCAAGATGCACATGCTTTTATGATGTACATGAAGTTAATTTTTATCTTGGAAGACATAGACAGGAAATGAGGCTTAGAGAGGTTGCTGGTGCTAAATCTTAGGGTCCAAGTTTCTTTTCTGTGGTTCCACAATTACTATTAAAAATTTTTGTTTGGTTCTATTTTTGTTTCATAATTGTATTTTTACCTGGGAAGGGTTGGAATATTTGAAGTCATTCCTTTATTGTATCATCCAGAACAGAGTTTGAATTTATAATTAAAATAAATTGTTAAGTGACAATTAAACATCCAATGAATGAAATATGAGCGAAATGGAAAATGAAAAAAATGTGAAGCCCTAGTTGAAAACATATAATTTCAAATATCCAAGAAGCATTAGCATTGCATCATGTAAATATCAGAGTTTATTTGCCACTAAGATTTCTTTGGCATAGTTTCATAAAATTTCAGAGCTATCTATAATTACAGTTTAATCTCAAATTTCTACTTAAAATTTACTTCAAAATACAAGATTTTGTTTACACTAAACATTAAACATAGGGCGGGGCACGGTAGCTCACGTCTGTAATCCTAGCACTCTGGGAGGCCGAGGTGGGCGGATTGTTTGAGCTCAGTAGTTTGAGACCAGCCTGAGCAAGAGCGAGACCCTATCTCTACTAAAAATAGAAAGAAATTAGCTGGACAACTAAAAATATATAGAAAAAATTAGCCGGGCATGGTGGCACATGCCTGTAGTCCCAGCTACTTGGGAGGCTAGGGCAGAAGGATTGCTTGAGCCCAGGAGTTTGAGGTTGCTGTGAGCTAGGCTGACGCCACGGCACTCACTCTAGCCCGGCAACAAACAGAGCAAGACTCTGTCTCAAAAAACAACAACAACAACAACAACAACAAAAAAAAACATTAAACATATATACTTCTTTCTATTCAGCAGGGCTAGCAAAGCAAGTATCTTGCATTTAATTTTTTTTTTCTCAAAAAAGAGAAAAAAGGTTTAATAAGACTAAAGAATCGAGACAAAGCCTTATAAAAAACAAGAGTTTTTATCATCTCTCCCTCATTAAATCCCACCAAAAAGACATTTAAAATAGGGCATATACAGAATAATAAAGAGATTGAGATAATAATTTACATTTTAAGCCTTTCTGGAAGATGCAAAGTGCCTGGTGAAGCAGTAATTGACTCAGTAGTTAGTACTGGAGATGGACTTCTAACATAGCAAAAGAACAAAGTGAGACACTGGTTTAGAGACCAGATAGAGAGGGTGGTGAGTAATTTATTAGATAATAGAAAGTGTATAATCCAATGTGCCATTTGATGAAACATTTATGATTATTCAGAAGGCAAATAATGTACTGGATGACCTTCGGGCCATGAAATTGAAAAACAGAATATTAGTAGAATGCTATATTTTCATTGCTACATCTGGCAAAGAGAGTGCATAAAAGAAATTAGCTCACAAAAAAATGGCCAGCTTGCAAGCAGAAATAATAGGAAAATATTGAGAATTCTTAGGGATCTGAGATTATATACTACTTATAAGCTAATTAGTTAGCTTGCCACAATTTCATGGGTGGGTGCTGGTAGAAGACATGAGACTTCTGGATTAGAGATAAACTTTAATAATAGTAGCCAGAGTGTCAGCATTTTGTGCCAGTTCAAGAAACTAGCACAGAAGGCTGACACTCTGGCTACTATTATTAAAGTTGAGCTCCGATTGTAACTAACAAGTTGATGAGAAAAGGTCAGGATGCCATCTGCACATGCAATGCGCTGTCTTACAGGAGAGAAACTCTGAGCTTAGGGAACACAAATATTTTATGACAGAGAGTAAACATGTTTGCTTTTTGCTCTAGAGGGAGACTTATCTTCATTATCCTGGAGAGTAAGCAAAATATTTGAGTGACAATAAACAAACCTTGTTTCAAAGACCAAATTAACAATCCAGTTGACAGGCCCTTTAATGATATGACCAATAAATCCTGTCATTTGAATGATGAATCAGTAAAAGAGAATAAACATGTGGTTCTTGGCCAGCAAATGAATAGGCTCAAAATAACCACAAAAAAGTCTAAAAAGTCAAAACAAATTTTTGGTGGGTCTTCTAAAATATGGAACTGACCAAAATCAAATGGGTAAGAAGGTAAATTTTCAAAGAGTTGTACTGCAGGAACCAACAGCTTGGACTGAGATTGTTCAATCCATGAAATGGTTCTTGCACTTCCTACTTTCTAAGGGCATGAAGAAAGCTATGGAAATTGCTCAGCTACCAAGTAATGCATATTTTCCAATGTCCTCTTCAAATGTAATCAAGTGGAATAATGGAAGAGAACAATGTTCTGGAGAATGAAGCCACATCCACAAAAACTATGAACTAAGGAACATCCTCCACAGAGAACAGGAGTCCTAATAATGGAAATTACCATTGTTCCCACCATGATGACGTAGAGCTGCCATGGTGCAGTGAATCTGCTCTTCTACCTATTCTCTCTGGTATTTATCTTTATTATTTTTACTTTGTGTTTAATCTCTCCTTCTTCCACCATTATATATAGGGTTCAGGCGAAGCAAATAATTTGTGTGTTTTGGTGGTGGTGTTATTGTTGTTCTTAGGTCTCTTGAGCAAGGAAAACCGCAGAGATCTAGCTATGAGTCTGATGCCATAACTAAATCACTCTTTGGGCTGTCTTCTCTGGAGAATATGTGAGTTTACTTATCTGCAGAACAAAGAGTGTAGCAAGCATTTTTGACAAGAAGAGTTAACTGTAGTAAGATTGTATTATCATTCAAAATATCTGCTCTCCCTTCCTGGAGTAACATTATATTTTCTTGGCCCTGGTGACATGAGACTTGTCCCGTAGCTTTCTTTGTCCAATGAATAGAGAGCATGGTACTGTATGTCTCCTCTGCACAAAAGCTTTCTGAGCAAGCATGTTGTTTGACACTGTTTTCATCTGCCTCGATGTGTGGCAATTTCCAATTAGAGGCTGCTCCGTGAGATTGAGTCTAGAACAAAGTAGTATATGGGACAGAACTGCCCTGGAGTCATTATGAACATATAATTTTCATAAGAAATAAACCCTTGTTGACTTTAGCCTCTGAGATTCAGGAGAGATTATGACAGAATACCATAGCCTACCTTATTTTAATAGCTTTATACTGTGTCACCTTAGCTGTGCTGGAACGATATTTACTAGTGTGCTCTTCCCTACATGGTTCTGGATATGAATTGGACATGAACAGCTTGCATGAATTTTGGGAGACAGAAATAAAACAGCAGCTGGCTTGCTCTAATGCTCAGAATAAGACACTGGGCACTGTAGCTACCTGAATCAGAGAGCTTCGAGATTGTGATAGATGAGTTAAAAGTCTAGTTTGTCTTTGTGAATTCTAATTTTGTTTATGGGCTCCAGTTTTTCCATTCCCTCTCCCACTATACACCTAGAGTTCCCAACCTTAGATTCATCACTAGAATTTCATAGACTTTTTTCACCAGTTGCAATTGTTAAGGTCCAATCGCCATAATAGATCCACTATTCTATACCACTCATTGGTTCTTCTTTCTGATTGAACCCTAATTGATAAACCTGTTAGAGCCTCTTTAGTTGTAACTACTGAATAGCATTTGTAAAAGACTTTACATTCATTATTTCCAATCCTTACAAGAATTCTTCAGAAGAAGCATTCCTCTTTGTAAGTTAGAAATGATAAATCTGGACCAAGAAACATCATTTTCCAAAGATAAAATTGTTAGGGAGCCATAGGAATTGCATTTGAACCCATGTTTTGACCATGTTTTTTCAACTGTGCTATGCTTCTCATTGCAAGAAGTTTATTTATTATATTGGTGATACTTTGCTGATATACAGCATTTCCATCTGGAAGAAGTCATTTTGCACATTTTTACTGCCAACTTGCAACCATTTCTTGAACTATAGAATATAGAAATGAACTTGCATAGCAAAACTGTGCACCCATTTTAGAGGCCAAGTAATGACAGGAAAGAATATGACCCACAGAATATTACTTTGCATGCTGCAGTGCATTTACACACGGTAATGAAGGCTTTAATATCAGCAGGAAAGGGGAAAGTGACAATGAACATTAAAGCTGAACTCCTGCATTCTCTCTCAATGAAGCATGAAATAGGCATGTCATCATGTCGGCATATGCTAGAAGGATTTGCTTAGGCCCTTGTTCTTTTAGTAAAGCGAGTCGGCTTCTTGGTGAGTCAGATTCTCCAACATTGTGACTCTCTTACACCTCCTCATTTCTTTCCCACTTCAATCCTCTGCCATTACAGATCTACCGTGATACTAAATTGCTACCTTGTCAGGAATATGTTCAAGCCTTTTAAATTTCTCATATGGTGGTGAAGTTTCATGAAAGGCAGATTATTATAGTACTGAAAAAATATCATTTCATGAGAGGGAAAAGACATTAAACCACATTAAAAAGGCATCTTCATCAGCGCTGTTTTTCTCACCTACCCATGCCATATAATGGCATTACAATGTTAATATTAATCCTAAATTCAACCTCAGATTATGGTAAAACCAATAACTCAAAACTGATAATAGTGATCATTTCAAACATACCTGATGTATATTTCATTTTGTAGTAAAATATATATGTTACTATGTCAGGTTAAGATACTTGATCTCTCTAGGCCTCACATATGCATCTCATTTGTAAAATAAAGGAATAAGTCTGGACATCTCAAAGCTTTATTCTAGGATATATATTTTATGACAATTTATTTTTCCAGGCTTTGTCTCTATTAGGGAGCTCATACCATGGGATGAAAAAGAATTCTCGACTCAAAGATTAGGACAGATTTTGAAGCAAGAAGTTTATTTCACTTTCTAAGGGAAGAAAGGGTACAGCATGAAATAAAAATGAAATGCTGACACTTGGGATTATAAAAAATAGAGTATTTAATGTTACCAAATGATAATGGAAGATGCTTTTATTTATTTATTTTTTTCTCTGCTAGGCTGATTTTATCTGACTTCTAAAAATGTGGTCTGGCAGACGAGGAAGAGGGCAATGTGCCTTTTTCTGTCTGCTCAGGAGTTTTCAAGTTCTTCAAAACAAACCTTCAAAAAAAACAAATTAAGTCACACGTGGTTACGCAAACAAAGGTGCTTTGTGTACACTGATTTAATGATTTTTTTCTTTTTTTTACGTTAAATGGTTTACTAGCAATGCTGTCCTTTTAGATTCAATCCTTGCATAATTATTTAGCCTCTGAAAGGTCTAGCACTATGTTTAATAATAGATAAAGTATTATCATTTTATGTTCACTCTGGTTTAAGATTTCACAAATGTTATAATTTGAACAAATTAGCATAAATTCTAATAAAATTCATCGCAGAAATGAAGTTCTATTAAAAAACAATGATTATCATAGAAACATAATATCTGAATTAAAAGCAATGAAGGACTCCAACTTATTCTTTGTGCATTATGCTGCCTAAATTGTTATTTCTATATCTACAGTTCTTTAAAGAAAAGTTTTAATATGTATTTTGAAGTTAAGTCTTTAAGCTAATTTCAGCCAACTTGCAATGTAATCCAGATATGGTAGATCAAAGAAAGAGGGAATAAGTGTATAAGTAAGAGCTTAGAGCCTGAAATGCATACAGTATGTTCAGGAGACAATGACGAGGTAGTTTCTCACATACAGTAGACGTAATCATTGAAACCATATGATGTTAATAAGAAGTCTTGGGGACAAAAATGTTCTGTGTAAGCTTTTGAACCTTCTTTTTTGCATACCTATCTCACGGGTTTACAAAGAACTTTAATAAAAGTTCTAAGAGAGTTTGCTCTAAAGAAACTTTGCTTAAATAACATAGTTTGCATCTAGAACCAGATTATATTGTTGGCTCAGGGAAATTCCATTTCATATCAAAGCAATTACAATTATTTATTGTCAGTATATTTATCTCTAAGTACAAAGCTTATTTGTGTAATAAGTCAAATAAGCAAAGTAATGAATTATTTGAATTATATTTCTGTAACATTCTTATGTTTAGAAATGTATTTTGATTTTTTTTGGAAGTTCCATCCATAAACTGCTCTGTATTTTCTTATCTCAAGCCATAAATAATTAAGTTAAATATTTAAATACTTAATACTTACATAGTTCTCCTATTTAATTATGGCTATTGACAGATTTTCTTAAAAAACTTTAAGCATATATTATATCTTAGGCATATACTTCCCCAAGTAGTGGAAATAAAAAGCCTTTACTAAAATTAAATAACAATGATGATTTTTAAGAAAACATCTTAAACGGCCAAGAAAACAAACAAAAAAATATACAAATATTTAATTTTGAGCCTGAAATCCAAATATAAAATGGCAGTAGTGAGATGGATATTGTTTTGGGTTATGCTTAAGAGATGATGTTTAGCATTTTCCAAGTATGGAAAATCCATCTTTCTTTTTTTATTTTTATTTCTGAAAAAGTACATTGCTAGGTATTGATTGCCTATTTTCTTGCCTTTCAATCATAACACAAAATGAGGTATTAAAAAAAATCAGAAAAATCTGTTTTTCTTGATCCTGCTTTTTAAATTTTATTTTATTTTGAGAATTCAGTAAGTACCCCAAATATTAATAGATAGAACACCTTGTAAATTTAATAAATCTTTCTTTGTTGAGATTATATTTATAATAGCCTTAAATATCCTGAAATAAAGCTATTTGAACAATCATGAATCCATGATTACTTAGTACAAAAGTAACTGAAACATGATATGTATTTCTCAGAGGACATATGACCTCCTATACTTTTTCCACAGGTGAATATACAGTGTTTAAGAAATAAGAAAACTGTGCATATCGGAGTATCCAAATTTCAGATATTAGCTTATTAAATTTTGTTGAATTGCTAGTGTGGATTTTCTTACCAGATTGTGGATATACAGTATTGGAATGATAAGGGGCAGATGCTATCTAAACGGCAGGTCTTCAATGAGAAAAATTAGCTCAGCTTCTATGGTCTTTGTTTTTTCAGTCAGAACACAACACATCACAGCTGGGAGCCATGGTGCTCTACTCATCTTAGGTAGTCCTTCTGCCCTTTCTACTTTTAAGAGAGAAACATATTGACCAGAAACCAACATGTTTACAGTCTTTTGACCTTTAAAAGAGAATGAATCCTTGTGAACACCAGTTAAGAAAGTCATATGATCCATTTTTTTCTTTCAAGTAAGTAACTGAGTTCAGAGAAGTGTATTTCTATATGTCAAACAGTGCTTAGGACCCATTTTGGACTTTCAAAGTAGATAATAATATTTTGATATGTTGAAAGTTTTGGGACAATTAAATAAAACTTAACATAAATTATTTTCTTCTTTTTTTAAAGGAAAAAAGCTTATAAAAGTTTGGTTATTTGTAGATTTGTAAGAGAAACTTTTCCCTCTGATTATCAGTTTAAGAATAGGAAGAATTAATTGTAATAACAATGTAAGGAAAATGTGATTACACACTATACTTTCAAATATATGACAACTCAGTGAAAACAGATAGTTTAGTCCATGCTTCTATATACTCTCATAATTTTTAGAGATTGATGAAATATTATAAAAGATCTAAATATACTTCAAGATTCTAAGTAGTATGTATATCTTCTTTAACTGAAAAATTGTTCATTTTTTATATAAAACTTACATATCACTGAATATGACATATAAATATGTATTTCTTGATTAAATATCAATGTCTATCAGTATAGTGCAATCTTGAGAACATGTAACCAGGGCTAGCTACTGCTATTCTATACCTAGGAATAGCAATTAAAGTGTGGCTGAATAACTCAGAGTAATGCAAGTCAAAAACTATGTAATACCTCTGTGTATATTTGTGAGTTTGTAATTGTTGAAAAAATATTGATATATTAAATAATCAATTTAATTACTAAAGCTTTTAAATATTCATATACATAAAATTTGGCACAGCTTTATCAGATAAGAGGTTTTTGTTTTCACATTTTATTACAGAATTGTGAGTTTAGTGACAGTGCTCAATGTTCTAAGTTGAAGAAATATATTTTATTAATTTTAAAGATTCAATAGTATAAAAGCAGATATTTTTAAAGTGGAAATTATATATCTAGTGAGTGAAGGTGGTCTACATGATCATTAGGTGTATTTGTTGTATAGATTCAAATTAAATTTATTCTGAAATATTTAAATACATTCTTTCACTATCAGAACATAAAGCTGTTTCATTCATTCTAATAGTTGCATATTACTACGTAAAGGGATCATTGTAAATATTCCCTTCATTCATAGTAAAATGCATAGAAATTTCTGTCCTTTTTTTCTGTTTCAGTGTTTATTATTATTTTCAAATATCAATAAGTTTCACTGAACCTAACAGTTTCTTAATCATTTTTGGTGAATTCCAAAAATTTATTCTTGGCATTTCTTTTGCAATTAAAGGAATAATATCCATTACAATTTGGTACTATTTTATCCACCTTCCCCCTTTATTTCCCCCTACCTGCAAAAAATCAACTACCAAAGATATGAGATTAAGAAAAATGAGAAAAATCTCATGACAACCTGTATCACAAAGGATTGATTGATTGATTGATTTTAGTTTTCACAAAATAAGCTCATAATGCCATTCCTTTTTCCTTCAGGCCATTTGTACCATTCCACAACTCAATCCTCCTGTACTATTTTACATATTGCTATCTGAGAGTTACATGTCCATTCAAATACTTACGGGAGGAATCTGGGAGACATCCTTGAAACTTATCTCTCTTCCCTTACACATTCAATAGATGATGATGTCATGTATATTCTTACTCCAAAATAGTTTTTTTTCTCTCTTTTTACTGCACCCACCATAGCATGCCATCATGTCTTACCTAAAATACTTGATTTTCCTTTTCCAGGCAAGTTTCTACACTCCATTGATTTCAGCTTAGCCTAATGAACTTGACAATTCCAAAGCATGAACTTTGATCTTTTTTGCCTGTCTTCCTCATATTAGTAAATAACAGCAACTTCATTAATTGCAGAAGCTGGGAAATAATACCTTAAACCCCAACTCTCACTCATAACCGAATATAATCAATCTGGAAGAAGTTCTTGTGATTTCAATACAAAACTGTATTTTAAACCCATACCAAATATTTAATTACCACATTAGTGGATTCTACTTTTGCTTCTGTCTTGTTTTGTTACAATGTCTGCTTTAAGTATTTCCTCCACAAGAGCTAGAATGACATGAGTTTGATCATGGCACATTTTTAAATATCTTTTGATATATTTCTATCGATTTTTGAATATATTCAAAATCTTTAAGTGTGTCTACCATGTCCTGAAGAAAAGCATCCTTGTATACCACTTGTTTTTACTCCCAGGGTCACAGACTATTTTTTTCTTAAAATTATTCTTAGTTCCATTTAGCTTTTGCCCTTTTCACGTGACATTTTTTCCTGAACCTCTATTAAAACACTATTTTATTTGAGCAAGAGTCACTTGATTTCTTTCAGTTTAAATGATGTTTCTTTCAGAAAATCTTTGATCTACAGTTCAGAGAATATATAAAAGCATGACTATATCTTCAAAACCATTTCAATTCTCTTCCACTCAGGATACATGGTAAGATCACAGTATTTCTTCCTTTTTTTGAGTATAGCCATCATCATGAGACTCACTGAGATTTCAGACTTTTATCCCTTACCTAGAATTATTATTTAATTTTAATCAATTTCATAAGCAAAAACAGTTGATCACCACCAGATTACCTCAAAATATGAATAGGCTGTGGCATAATAATTTTTATTGTTTGTGTAACTGCATCTGATATTTGTAGAGTATTGATGTCCAAATATCATCATATTCAGTTTTGGTAGAGTCCAATAAAACATGGTAGATTGAGCGTGAGAGGAAACAAAATTCTGCATATTCTGAAAGTTGGGTAGCTCTCCAATGAAATGGAGTCACTGCCAGGTAGAATGAACATTCCTATTATACCAGCTTTGTTACCAACATCCACTCAAAAGCACTAAAATCTTTAGATTAATCACCTGTCTTATAAAACCAATGATTACCAGTCAAAATAAATTAACTTATAAAAGCATCTCTAAAGAAAACATCATCAGTGAAGGAAGTAAGAGAAACAAACACCTATGTCTACTAAGATTACTGATTATTGCATTTAGTGGAGGAAGAAATTAAAGAAGCTAGACTATAATCCATTTCTTTCCTGACCGCTAGTGTTGGAGACCACTCTGACAGAAAAAAAGAAGGTAAGCGACCCAGTCTTATCTCCTTACAAGCGTATTGATAACTGTGTCTAATATTTGTTAGGAAGGAAACCCTTATATATAGAATGCTATTAGCAGGATGTTCCTAACTTATAAATCAAACCTCACTTATAAATGTTATCTATCATTCCACATCAGAGAAAACATGTTTGGTGTCAGAAGAAAGGACCTGGAATCCAAGGCTTCTTGCATTGCCTATGCCTCTTGATTGTTTGCATCCTCGAAATTATTAGTAAAGCTTGATATTGGGCAAGATCTCTGATTTGTATGAATTCGATTTGGTGATCTGATTTGTTTTAGTAGCTTAGCTTTCATGAAAAAATAAAAGGTTATAAAATGAAAACTCATTTAAATCATTTTAATGGATATTTAAAATATGAGAGCTTAAAATAATAGAAAATGTGAAGGAAAAAATGGTAAAAAAATCTCTAAGAAAATAATACAAAAATCTGAAAATAAAAGAGAAAAATTAAAATTAGAGGTTCAATATAAGAAATGTAAAACTTCCCTGTAGATACTTCCTGTACTTCCACTTTCTGTAGAAGTAGATAAGCAGAGATAACAGATAGAATAAATTATCCAAGAAATGCTATTTTAAAATTTCAGAGCAGAACACATGCGTTAACAAATTGAAAGGAGACTTAATTTATTTTTACTTATTATTTTTTATTATTAGCACAAGAAATGAATAAAAAGTGCATATATCACCCTTTTTTCTTTTAAATTCCTGGTCACAGAGAAAGACAGTAAGTTACTGCTGAAATATGTCAATACTGACCTCAAGGCATCTCTCCAGGCATCTCTCAAGGCAAGTGGAAAAATGAGAGACACTACACAAGATGCTGCTAACTTGAAGCGTCATGAATTTTTTTCCTTCTGTTATCTATTCAATTTTCATTAGATAAGCATTTGTATATGACATTCATATCATCAAAAAAATCATTAGAATGACTTTAACTATAAGCCACCTGACTAAACATTTAAACCATAGCATCTAGCACTATTGTCTTGGAATGTCAGCATAAATTTTTGAATCAAAATATTGTATCACTCTCACAATGTTAGCATCCACATTTAATGTGAAAGATTTATGTATGCAACAATGCATTGGAATCACCATGTGAAAAGAGGGTTTCCTCTCACCTTTCGAAGATGATTAATCAGGTAGGTGTGGTTTACTTTTGACTACAACTGGTGCCGTGCTCAGATCTCTGATATTATTTTGCTCTGTGATCAAAGAGGAGGATCATAAGTTATACCCAAATCAGTGATCTGAAGTACAGAAGAATGAACTGTTTAAATTTCTCACTTGAGGTCTGTCTATGCAGCTAGATATCTAGACTATCAGGTACTTTTCTGTAGCTGCTCATTTTGCTTTGTTTTTAAGATTTAGTAGTTCCTGATAGGTATGGTAGTTTCTGGTCAGCATACTTGCTTAGTTGGGTCCCAAAGGTATCAGTAGTTCACTTTGTCCTTACTTATTATTTTTAGCAATCTGGACATGTTTAAGGGTGTCTCAGGAAGTTGCCAGAGTTCTGTTTCATGTAACTATATAACCCTAAAGAGAAGCAGCCCTCTATCAGTGTACGGAATCTTCTGGAGTTTTAGATTTCTGTTTGTCCTCATGATAAATTATAAAATTTGTTTATAGCTCATGCTACTTTTCTGAATCCTGAGCTCCTCCAACAACATTAGATTAGGAATGATGATCTTTTTGGAAATTTTTAAAAAGGAAAATAAAGTGACATAAAGGTAAAATCATTCGCGTCTTCAGTGGGAAGCATCAGATCCTCATATTTTTCCATTTGTCTTGTTCAAAGTCACCTTAGCCATTATGATATTTGGATTTAAAAGAAAATCCTAATACAGATGCCAATCTGAGCTAACACACAGAATCATACTGTCCTATCAGACTTATAGAAATCAGAGATTTTTTTTTCTAGTATGAATCAAGCTTCATTAAATAATTCCAAAGAAATAAGCAATTAAGGACTGCAGAAAAGCAAAGAAATGTCTGGACATTGAAAGCAACTCCCAGGTCCTGCTTCTGGTGTTAAACATACTACTCTGGTGCAGAATGAAGGTCTCTAATGAAGTCTGCAGAAATCCTTACATAGCCAGGCATGTTTAAATTCTAAAACCTCTCCATTTATAAGCCCACAACTTGTACAGCCTATGAGACATTTTTCAGGGGGCCACAGCCTACAAATACTTTGTTTGATTTATAATATTATATGTATTTTAAACCAGGACCATCCTGCTAAGGTCTTGGTAGAGTTAAGTTTAAAATTTCTTCTGAAGCGATGCTGTGTTCCCTTTCTACTAGCAAGAATTTCCTATAGCAATATGGTGGTAATTATAAGATATATGGATTAAATGTAAATAAAAGGAGAATTACTAATGAGATCTTAAAAGGAACATATTGGCTGGTTTTGTAGTCCAATGAGCAACCTATATTTTCTTTTTAACATGTCTTTTAGCTTATTCTATATGTTTATTAAAAATTATATAACACAAAACAGTTCCAAGCCTTCCTTTGCAATCTCTCAAATTTATTTGACCAAACTCTATATTAAGTGCAGATAAATCTGCGACGAATGCCAGATACTCACCTAGCCACCTCTTAGATTCTTCTTTATCATCTTGCTTATGTGTTCCATGTCTCACATAAAAAAGAGAGAAATGATAAATCACTCTAGGAAGCAATGATTTTTCCTCATCTTTATATAAATTGCTCAAGACCGTGGTTTCAGATGCTCCATCAAGTTCACGATGGGGAACCTGACAACATGGATATGGCAATGAGAGCAGCCTTTGGCCTCTCCTAATGAGATTCATTGCATCTCTCAAGGCAAATTTATACCAGTATTTTCAAGTGCTTATATGTTATTTTTTGTGATAGGGTTGCTTACAGGTGCTAGTATTTACAGTTACAAAGAATTTTTAAAAATCACTAAATTGTTCATTGGAAGTCATCCATTCCTATTGCCAGAAAGAGAAAGAACCATCTCTCACATCTCAGGGAAGACAGCAAAATAAATCAGTATTGTTTTTCAAACAATTTACTCAACTATTCCCATAACTCTCAAAGTATGAGAGCAATGTTCAAAAGAGTGTAATGCAATTAAAAAATCACAACACATACAGGAAATGAAAAAATAATGTAACTACCACTTGTCCTCTTATTTCCTGTCTTATGGTTGACAAGTGAAGGTCGCCTTCTTAGACAGTTCCTGTAAGGTTATCCCCAACTCTAACTTTGTGTCTGGACTTGGGAAGCAACACTTATTATTACACAAATATTAGTATAACACTGGTACACCAGTTCAGAGGTATTTTTAAACCTCACGCTATTATACTGTGCTAAGGACTTGTATATACGTATCCTACAGGGTAGCTAATTCCGTCACTAGCAGCCATCAAGAAAATAAAATACATTCTTTAATCACCAAAAATACATAAAAACTCATCAACAAAACAAAATGCACATAGCACTTTTATATAATATCTCACAATTTGAGAATCCACAAAAAATATCAAATAGTTTGAATAAAGACCTCCTCTATCTTAGTTTGTGCTCTACACAAGTTGACCCTGAGGCAAGAAATCATGAGCAATTAATTTATTTGGGAGGTAATTTTGGGAAACACTGGCAGGATAGGGCCCATTGAGAAAAAAAAGGAAAAGATGACAATAAATGATTCATTATGAAGCAAGTTACACTGTGAGCTACTGGATTAATCACACTGGGGAAACCTGAGAGATATTATAGGACACAGGGGTTGAAGTTTTCTGACCTGAGAGACAAATAAACTTGACATTGATTCACCAACTCCCATTGGTCTTGTTTGAAGGTTGCCCCTGGGGGGATTTTAATTGCCCAACATTTACAGCTTGTCCTACACACAGACATGGCAGGATCTGGTGTCTAGAAGAATAACTCGGGCAGAGTTAAAGTAGAGCTCAGAAGCTCTGAAATGGTAAGGGTTGAGGAGTATTGGCATGGCACGATAGTATCTTCTACATCACCTCTTCTCGGGAATCTAAGTTTAAAGCATGTATAATGGTCTCATGTAGGATTTATGATGTTGATATGTGTTTGTTTTCTTTGGACCAAACTAGCACATGAGAACAGAGAACATATTTACAACTGCATAAAAAATTGACATGTCCCCCCTCCATACACTGCAAAAAAAAAAGAGAAGACATTATACATAAAAAACATTCCGTATGAGATAGACTGGGAGATGGCCAAGTTAATTTGTTGATAGAAATTTTAATGCCCTTGGTTATATTTAACTCTATTACACTACACTAGCTTAGATCATCATATTTCCACTTTCCTGAATCTACTTCCTCTGCTATAAAAACTCCTTTAGTGGCCTTAGCCAAGAGAAATTGCCATGACTGTAATCAGTCCTAATTTCCAAATATGATGCTAGGCCACTTGTTGGCCAAGAATGAATTTATCCAAAATAAGTATTGCTGTAAATATCATAAGTTCAGTTTTAATAGTACTGAGAAACAGTTTGCCAGTATGGAGGTTACAATACACACTATTCTCAACACTGCAGGCAAATTTCTAGGAATCTACTTCATCACCAATATATGGCACTTTAAGTCTTAGGTTTTAGATTTTCTGTAGATAAGTTGCGGTATTCCTTTGGTTTTAATTTATATTTTTCTGGTTATTAAAGAATTTGAATATTTTTTAAATGTTTGTATTTATCTTTTTATAAAGTGCCTGTTTCTTGTTCATATTTTTAATTAAGTTGTCTGCCACATTTATTATAGACAGAAAATAGTTTCTCTGTATAAATTTATTTAAATGTATTGAAAGTGATAACTTCTATTTACTAGATTACATTTTTACTCAATTATACCATTTTTATTAGACATTCTTATTTCTTTATTTTAATGCAGTTTAGTTAATTTTATTATTTACTTTATGGTCAGTACATTTGTTTCTTATCTAAAGAGGTAATTCCCCAAGCAATGACAGAAAGTCATTGTCCTACAAAATCATCTAGAAATGTTAATGTTCTGTCTTCATAACAGACATTAATTGTCTGGTACTGGTTTTATGTATTGTAGGGAGAGGTCTCTGGTGACTGTTTCTCTCCAAAGCTGCTGCACAATTCTCATCTCCGGACATACCCTGATGGCTGGTACCCATTCTTTCATTGACCTCAGGTTTTCTTCTTTTTTGGTTTAAAACCTGGTAGATAGCCTCAAACATAATCCCAAGAAATAATTCATGTGAAACAAATTTAATGTATAGTTGTATCTTGAATTATAAACTAGATACATATTTTATTCAGGATTAAAAATTTCATATTCTTTTAGAATACTAAAGGTATTGTTCTGTGTCCTCTAGAAACTAACCTAGATATTGACAAGTTTAATTACCTTGCAAATTTTGTTCCTGATTGGTTGGCACTTTTTTTTTTTACCCCTTTCAGGAAGTAACAAGATTTTCTTCCAATGCACATATTCTGAAATTTTATTATTATAAACCCTATCATCTTTAGTTTTTAATTTTTTAAAAGCTTGAAATTATTTTAAAATTCTTCCCTTTAGGTCTAAAGATTTTTATAATTTATATATTTATTTAATAATTATTTTATAATTTCTTGCCTTTTTTTTTTGAGATAGGTCTTGCTCTGCTGCCCAGGATGAAGTGCAGTGGTACAATCATAGCTCACTCCTGGGTTCAAGCAATTTTCCTGCCTCAGCCTCCTGAGCAGCTGAGACTACAGGCATGTGCCACCATGTCTGTGGAAATTGTTTGGTAATTTTTTTAGACATGGGGTCTTGCTATGTACCCAGGTTGGTCTCAAACTCCTGGCCTCTAGCCTCAGCCTCCCAAAGTACTGAGATTACGGGTGTGAGCCACCATGCCCAGGCTAGCACATGTAATTTTACTATTCTTCAACTGTTCGGATTTCTGAAATTTTACACTGTATATTCTTTATCACCAACATGAAAAAATGTGATGTAATATAAGAACATTTCATATATAATAATCACTTTGATTAAAAAAAGAGATTGACAAAAGTACAAAAATATTTAAAACTTAGTAGTTTAATGAATACAATGGAATGTAATGTTCTTGAAATAAGATTACCAATCATTTTGAGAAACTCATACCTATAAGATTTTTATAGCCAATATATTGTAGGCAGTATATAGCCAAAACATTGCTATTATATAGGAAGGATTTCACAATAAGTTCTATAATGGCATAACCTCTATTATTCATCATTTTAACAACATATTAAGAAAAGAACATTTTTAGATTGAGTAGCAAATATTTTGGATTTCTTAATAATACCTTCTCCCTAAATCTGTGAGATATATTATTCACAACACATACATCCAGAAATATTCATTTATGGCCTGATGTGGTAGATACTGAATTAAATGAAAGAATCCCTAT